>PVJO010000606.1:0-223895 GCA_004026905.1 Hystrix cristata | reverse complement strand
GAATCCTTGCTTACATTTTGCATCTGTGGCATATTACACACTATCATCTGTGTTCTCCCCTTGTTTTCTTAGAAACCATAGACAAGGTAAAAAGAACTTAGATTACTCACTAATTCAGTAAGCCCTTACTTTGTGCATAGTTTTGAAAGGCGTTATAAATTTCCTTAGCAATTTAAGCAAAACTAATTTACATTTATTTAATTTTTACAAGCATTTAAAACATTTGCCATGCAATTATTTAGGCAGAAAAATAAATCATGCCATTAACTATGAGGGAAAAATGAACCTGTTGTAACTCACTGAACTCTTCTCCCATAGTCATCTAATAGCAACTCCTACAACTATCTTCAAATTATACCCTGTATACATTCTGCTGTGTCTACTTCTCTTACACAGAATACTAGTAACCTACTTCGTGCCATATTTTCTCTAGCTAGCACCGCCAATTGGTCTCCTGGTCTTTTCTCCTGTTCCCTTCAAAAAGTAAATTTTGAATATAAAAATACTTCATAAAATATAAAAAAATAAAATTATATAAATCCTTCTTCACACAGCAGCAAATGATTTTCCTAAAATATATACCAGGCCTTAATAGTCATCTGTTATGGTTTGTGTCTAGATGTCCCCCCAAAGCCTCATGTGGTGAGAGATAGCTGGATCTAGAGTGTGGGCTGCCCTGGGGGCAGGTAGCCTAGATAGATACAGGAAGAAGCTTAACTAGCTGCTTGTTTGCATTGCTGATTTGCATACATTCCTTGCATTTTCCTCACTTTACTTTGCGGCCGGCTGTGAGTCCGCCACGCCAGCCCCGCCGCCTCGAACCCAGCGGACTATAGACTGAAACCTCTGCAGACTGTGAGCTAATAAACCTTTCTTCCCCTAACTTTGGGTGTCGGGTATTCTGTCCCAACAACGAGAGAAAAGTAACTAAAACATCATCTGTTCGAAAGCTTCCAGAAATCAGCTACTGCCTTTGCTCAGAGCCAAACACCATTCTATAGCCTCCAAAGCCTGCCAGGAACTGACTTTTGCCTCGGTTCTCAATCTCATTTCGCCCCACCTCCTCTTTGCTCACACTCCTCTTTTCTGTTACTGTTTTTCTTCAAATTCTCCAACCCATAAAAATCTTTCCCACACCCCTTAAGACACCTGTCCAGTTTCTCCTGCTCGCCACATTCTCTTCGCACAGGTCTGCGCATGCATCTGTCATCGTGACCTCCAAGCAGCCACGTCCTCAGACCCTGCTTCACGATGCTACCTATTCTTTCCTTTTCCACTGTGATAATTCCCTTCATGATCAGTCACGGTCTCTATTTATTTTGTTTCAGTGTGACTGGTGTTAATGTCGTGAACAATGAATGTAAATTCTACAAAGAATGTACAGTTTCTCCACGACGTATCGCTAGTCCCTTGTTTAATATCTGGCATAAAGTAGGTGTTTAATAAATATCTGTTTAATAAGTAAATGAACAATTATATTTGGTTTATGTCTATTTTTCCTTAATATCTTATGCCTATGCTTAACCTTTTTTTAATAACGTGGAATTGCACTAAAATATAAATTCTTTATTGCAGTCTGCAGTTATATCATAGTTTAATATAATCATCACTAAATCTGTCTCCAAATTTATTTTCTATCATTGCATGTCATTCTTAACATTTCAGCTGCCCTAGCCCTACTCTTTTCTGATTTTAGGATTGTATTAGCTATCAAGTTTTTGCAAAAGATACCCCAAAATATAGTGCCTTAACAATAAACATTTATTACCTTGTAGTCTCTGTAGATTGGAAATTTGGGACTGATTATCAGGAAGGTTTTGTCTCTCAGTGTCTCAAAGTGTTATAGTTAAGACGCTTATGAAGGCTGTTGTCATGTGAAACCTTGATGGTCCTGGAAGACCCATTTCTAAGACTGTTCATGCACTTTGCTGTTGGCAACAGGTCTTTCGGTTCCTCTCTGACTTTGATAGAAGGCTTGTGCTCTTTGCCATATGGCCTCTTCACAGGACTTCTTGAGTATTCTTATGTTTTGGCAACAGGCTTCTTCCAGAGCAAGCAATACTAGAGAAAAGACAGAACCTCCAGCGGCTCATTTTACCCAGACCCAATAATCACCGTCATCTCCTATCCTTACTCCTATATCTTGTTGCTTAAAAAGTCAGTCTTGCTTGGTGTGGGTGGATGGCACTCTCCTTTGGGATCATTGTGAGGCATCTTAGAGGTTGCTTGACAGAGTCTGTTTTCTGTCTTACTCTGAATCACAAGCTTTCTACATGCAAAATATACTTAACCCCTATCATGTCCCCAGAACTCCATCTCATAGTATCAGCTCTAAACGACTTTATCTAAATGAATGTTCCAGAGTAGTTGAGACTCCTGAAGTGTAATTTCTAAGTCCAGCTCCAATAATGCAGTCTCTTGATCTTAAGATCTATGAATAGCCACAAGTTATGCTTTCCCTTGTACACTCCATGCGCGATGGTGGGATAGCCTTGGATGACAACCAAGACACTTCCACTTAGAAAGGGAGAGAGGAGTCACTGAAACTCAATCGGACCAACGGAAACTGCCTTTCAGGCTCCTGGTTCCATCCCCTCAGTTATTCTTTCTTTCCCATGGAGAGTAGCGCGAGTAGCATCATCAGTCCTCAGAGTAAGTTATAGAAGTTAACAAATATTTGTTCAATGAATAAACAAATGGGCTCCATAGGGGCTGTAAATTATTTGCTTTTCTCTTTAGTGTGGTCTAGTTCAAAGACACATTTAAATGAATATAGAAAGACTATGGAGTTTTCCACTATGTAAATCTATGCAGTTGACCAGGAACAGACTCCGCTGCTTGGGTATGGGACGTTTCATAGTTACAGAGATTTCCTTTGCAATGAAAGAATCCGTTTGCAAAGTGAAGATATAAGAATGGATTCTTTTTTCAGGGCAGGATCTGAAAGGTCTCAACTATTCCCACATGAAAACACATATTAGGGAAATAAGGTACAGAGTGCACAGGTTATAAACAAATGTACCGCTCCATGGGTGTGATTATGTGGACAAGAAAAAGCCAATATGTTTCAGAAGATATTAGCAGACCACCTGACAGAGTCTCATTGAATGTTCAGCAATTACAAATACAAAGGGAATCAAAACTTTATGCACTACTGAATATCTGTGCGATAAGATCAAGGATCTACTGAAAAAGATGACCAGAAATAAGCAATCCGAGTGTGCAGGGAACTCAAATTTGTGTACTTATTTCTCCACCTTATATCCTGTCAGATAATTTTAGCAACCTGGAGCATGAGTTTTACCTATTAAAAAGTTTTGAATATAATCCACAGGAAAATAACTAAAATCAGATTAAGTACATACAGTTTGTTGTTGCTGTTGTTGTTTACTGTTGTAAGTGAAAAATCCACCACAGTAATTGTCAAGTTAAGAGCACACCTAGAAATAAGACATGGGAGACTGGAATATGAGATGTTACATCACTATTTGTCATATCTATCTGTCTTTCTTATATGCTTGTTTTCTGAACACTATTCTGATTTTTCTTCTCTTCAAATCTCATTCATCTTTCTTAGAAAACTTTTTCTCAGCTCTCCTGTGACATAAATAAGCTAAATGACCCCTGCCCCATTTCTTCCCCTAATTGTCATTTATGATGCTCAATGAACTAGATTTCCTCTTAAAAATTTGGAAAGAACAAACAAAACTTCCTTCAATGTCATTCCAACTTTGTTGAATACTTGGATTCTGAAATCCTGAGGTTCCAGCCTAAATTGATGTAAAGCAGAAACTGTTGGCATATAGCAGAAGACGAAGTAAAAAAGAGTCATTTTGCTTCATTTAACTTATAGCATACTGACTTTCATAATAAAAAAAATACAATAAACATTTGCTGGAAATATTGTTAAGCTATGAAAACAGCCAGCTTCGATGGGCCAACATCTCTGCAAAAAAAGAAATTTACTGAGGTAAACACGACATGTTATGCTTCTTGTTGCCTAAATCTATTTGCTGATTTATAAGAAATGTTGGCTGATGTTAAAAAAAAAAATCAAGAAATGTTAAATAAGAAGTACTGAAACTGAACACAGCCATCAGCAGTCTGGAAAGCTGGGGAGAAAAATGTTGGCATTCATTGTTAGCAAGGCAGCTCCAGATTGAGCGGCCAATACTTTGATGGGAAGAGAAAGTCAGAGATGTGAATCTGATAATCTGAGCTGCTTCTACCTTCAAATATTTGCCACTCATCAGTGAAACTGACTGAAAATCTGGGGAACTAAGCAGAAAAGAGTTGCTAAGAGCCTAAAAACCTGAATATATTTCACAATAGAACAATTATTATCCTAGGGGATAAATATCGGCACTAAGAGCCTAATAAAGATGAAAGACTTTTGACTGGAGGTGGAGGCGGGAGTGTCACAAGTTCAAAGCCACACTAAATACTAAATGTAAGATAAACTAGAGTCATTCGTATGTAAATGGATGTTCCTTGAAAAATACTTTTAAGTGAAATAAATCAGACACTCATGAGTGCACATCGAATCGTTTCTCTGATACGAGAAACCATAATTGTAAATAAGGACAAAGAGATGTAATAAATATTATATAAAAAGAAGATAATATACAAAGGAGAGGAGTACTAGAAAGAGAGAACGGGGGAAAGCAGAAAGGCAACAAAGGAAAGAAAAGGGAAAGGGAAAATATGGAAAATTAAGAATAAACCTGCTCTAATTAGGGAGCGAGGGAACAGAGGGGAGGGGCGGGGAAGAGAGGGGAGAACCAAGATGCATCATGTACAGGTACAAAATAAATGTGATGAATGTGACCATTATATGTAAAATGTACCAATACATGTTCTTGGTTTAAAATAAAATAAAATAAATAAATAAATAAATAAATACTAAGTGTAAGACCCTGTCTCAAAATGAAATGGCAAAAGGACTGAGGATACAGCTCATTGGTAAAGCTCTTGCTTAGCATGCACAAGGCCCTGTGCTCACTCCCCACAACCTGCTCCACCAAACATACACATTCACTTGCACAAAAAGGAAAAGACCTTAGGAAACAGTCCAGGCTTCAGCTGAGACTTCTGAAGAACTAGAAATTAAATCCTTTAAAAAGCCTGATTACATGTCTTGGTGTGGGTCTCTTTGGATTCATCCTATTAGATGTCCATTGAGTTTTCTGGTTCTGGATTTCGATTTTCTTGTTCAGATTTGGAAAGTTTTCTGCTATTATTTGTTTATTTTTTTGGGGGGTGCTAGTGATCAAATTCAGGACTTTGTGCATGCTAAACTAGTACTCTACCACTTGAGCTAAATCCCCAACACTGGTATTATTTCTTCAAATACATTTTTGTTACTTTCTCTTTCTCTCTCTCAGTCCTTTTTTCCTTCTAGTACTTCAATAATGTATATGTTATTCTTGATGATGTCTGCTAAGTCCCTTAAGCTATTTTCATATTTTTAAAAATTCTTTTATCTTTTTGCTCTGCAGACTGAAAGGTCTCTAGTGACTGTCTTCAAATTTGCTAATCTTTCCTTCTGCTTGATCTAGCCTGTTGAACCTCTCTTACTGAATTTTCAAGTTCAATTATTATGTTTGTTAAATCTATGATTTCTGTTGGTACTTTTTGATATTTCCTATCTGTTAAAGTTCTTGCTTTTTTTTATGCATTATGACTGTTCCTTTGAATTTCCTGCCAGGTAGATCACATACCTTTATTTCATTAGGGTTGACCTCTGGATTAATTCGTTCTTTTATTTGAACATGTTTCCCTGTTTCTTAATTTTTCTTGACTCTGTGTTCCTTTCTGCATATTAAATAGAAAACCATCTCTCATATTCTGACATATATAGTCAAATCAACTTAGTGCGATAATGTATAAAGTTGATCTACCTTTACTGTTATGCCCTGGAACAAGCTAAAGAAAATTTTCCTTTGAATGAAGACTACATTTCTAAAGATGCTCAGTTTTTCTTAAGAAAATTGTAGCATTCAATGAGAATTTACAAGACACACTAAAGGATAACACTAAAAGGAAAAGTAGAAAATAGAAACAGTCACATAAATGATTCAAGCATTGAGATTACCTCACAGGGACTTAATAGTAATGGTGCCCAATACAGTCAAAAAATAGGTGACAAGATTCTTCACACTGAGAAAAGAATCTATATTTTAAAATCAAATGAAAATTGTGGATTTAAAAAGTTGTAGTTAATTTGCTCAAAATGTAATCCATTATAAATCTCATTCTGAATATGTGCTGCTAGCATATAATTTTATGTTATAGTGACATCTTACTGTGGTTTTGATTACCATTTGTCTTATTGCATTATGGAAATCTGGAGCATTGGAGAAGCCATACAGTGTTGGTGCAGCCACAGACTTGTCCAACAGTGGTACTAAATAAAAATGTACAGACCTATGACTAGGGATTTCTACTCCCAGGAATACCTACAATAGAAATGCATAAATACATGAACCAGACACAAATTCATGAATCTGCACAAAAATAGCTTTTTAAAATTGGCAAAATGAATAACAATGCGATTTGCCAACTGCAGTAGGATGGATACATTGTAGATTATTAGTGCAAAGCATTCCTTTGAAGTGATGAAAGCAAATGAAACAACACAGAACAATGTGTACAACCCTCACAAAAACTATACTAGCTGACAAAGGCAGGTCTATAAAAGATGACGTATTACAACACTCTATTTACGTCAAGTTCACGTACAGGCCGAGTTAACTTATGATATCAGGAGTCTACCTTGTGGAGCTCATATGTGGGAAAGGGGAAGAGAGGCATCCAGCTACGTAAATCGTTCTATTCATTAATCTGGTATGAATTCTCTGAGGAGTTCACCGTAGGAAAATCCTTCAAACTATATATACACTTGCTACTATAAAACATTTGCTTTAAGGAGAAAAGAAGTGAAGTAGAGAAGGAAGAGAGAAGCCAAGATTCAAACCCAGCTAAGTCCAAAACAGGATCCAGAAGGGACCTTTGGCTCCCACTGGCTGTCACTTCTTACTTTGGTTTCTATGGAGCCTCGTTGCTTTCTTTACTTTCGGCTTTCAGATATTTTTCAATAATCCTGTCTTAACTTTTTAAAAAATAAGCTATCTAAGCAAAACCTGAAAGTATTTCCTTAATTTGGAAGATTTTGAAGGGAAAAAAGAAAAAAGAATTTTTGTTAAGAACAGCCTGAACATACACACTGAAATAAAAATAAAATTATGTGTTTTTGTTCTATTAGTTTCTGGTATTTTTGTTTGTTTGTTTGTTTGTTTGTTTTGAAACACGGTTTTGTTAAGTAATTCAGGCTAACGTTGAAATCACTATATGCCAAGGCTGGCCTCGAAATCATGGAAATCCTCCTGCCTCAGCCTCCCAAGTACTGGGATTACAGGCCTGTGCCACCACACCCGGTTCTCTACTAGTTTCAAGAAGCTACACACACTCAGCAAGATCCTGATACACACTTACTCAATCTCTGAATAACATAGTTGGCAAGAAACTTTAATGAAAACAGCATCAAAGCAAAACTTTATAGGGTTTTTTTTTCAGAGCATTTAATTACTTTTTAAGGGCAGATTAGATAAAGTAAATTTAACTAAAAATTACTCCATCATCTGAGTTCTTTTTATTCAAAGAATTTTGAATTGATTCAAAAAAGCAAATGCTCCATTGCTCAACCTCTGGAAAGAATCTATGCAGAGTCAGTTCCCAAATAAAACAACAACACTGCTGAGAAAACGTTTAGACTAGATAGAGGTTAGAAAGGCTAGGTTTATGTGTGTGTGGCGCGAAGCGATTCATGGTGACATTTGAAGAGTCCTTGGCTCCCGAGGAATTTACAGCTAACAGATCTGCTATATTCAGCTACATTCACTTCCATATTTTGGGGGGATAATGTAATTCAAAAGGAGCTTTCAATCCATCAAATGTATCTGAGAGGCTCTTATGTGGCTTTAATATAGCCGATTTTATTGGCAACCCACATTCATTTGTCTTTAATAGTTAAAGCAGCACAGCTCCAGCGAGAAATGGAAGTTCATGAAAGCGCGGCTACCTCGGGATGCTTGAACGCCAGGTGTGTTACTTTGCAAAGGGGTTCGGCTGCTGAGCTGTAAGAGGCTTATTTTTGCTTGTTATTAATTTAAAATTTCAAAGCATCTATTCACAAGATTCTATTTAATTGAATATTAATGCATAAATACTTAAGGCACCTCCACAAACAATAACTGTAATGATGCTCAAAAATCGTACAAAAAAGGAAGAGTAGATTCTATGATTACTTTTTCAGAAAAGAACTGAACACATAAGTTTGAAAACTTTGTCTGCGCGAATGGCATTCATATTGAGCAGAACCGGGACTGGAACACAGGTTTCTTCTCTTCCAATAAAATGCTTTTGTCAGAGACAATATCGCTGTGTATTAGGAAGGTACACAAATCAATTCGGATCCTGTCTCTTTACAAGGATGAACTTTTCTATATGTAGCCACATCTGCTATTGCAAAATAAAACATATTATTCAAGAATTTTAAGACAAATTTTTACTCATTAACTGTTTCATCATCGAAATTTATAATCTTGTACACCTGTATTTTTCCACTTAGAAAGAGGACAGTTTAGTATTTTCTACATCAATGGCAATTTTTTTTGTTTATTTTATTGGTGGTTATGACAAAGAACACCAAACTCTGAACTTTCTGTGTATGTACAGAATGGAAGGATTGCCAGATACTCCTGCTATTAAGGCGATAGAGTGAAGAATATAAAAAAATGAGATGTTGGCTGTTTCCATCCGGACTTTTTTTTCTTCTAACCCACTTGATATCTGCACCAAGCTTCCATTTTCAACTGTTTTCCTGGGTCCTTTGTTTTCACCTCTTCCCACCTTCCATTAAACTCTCCCTTTCCTAATCATGCTGCAGCAGGCACACGATGACAGGGAAAAATATGGTAAAAACAATCATTCTGGTGATAAATAAAAATTCTCTTCAATGGAAAGAGCCCAGTTTTGAAAGAAATGTTTTGCTCATCCTTTTCATCAGTTCAATTTTCCACCTTCCCCCAGAAGCGTTTGCTAATCTCCAGAGTTGCACATGCTCCTGACAAACCAGGTATAGTTCATGTTTCAGTTATTTATACCACCCATCTCATTCACCCGACATTTCAGCACTCGAGGGCAGAGTTTTTCTTACCCACTTTTATTTCTGGCACCACATGTGAGAGAGAAGCTCTAATAAATGCTTCATTGCTAAACCTATCGCTTGAGTCCATATAAGCTAGTCTTTGTTCTCTCCAAACATTTGCCATCTTTGCTCACTTTCTATCATTTTCCTTTGTAGGCATCTGGCTTGGTCTTTCTCACCAGTCAATGAGAATGAATTGAACCCTTTCCACGTACTTCTTAACCACTTTGGAAGTTGGCGGTAGGGTGAAGAGGAAGGCTGGAAAGAGGGGAGTCGTGCACCTTGAAATTTTTACAGACTGGCTGATCACAGGACCTCGTGACTGTGCCATATCCAAGTGGATTTTTAATCTCCTAAACTGTGTTTATTCTCCTCTTCATCACGAAAGCCAGTGTAAACTACTTAATTCCACAATTACAGGATGAAAAACTAGAAAGAGTATAGCCTTAGACAAGAAGTGAGCATCCCCACACCCTGTCCTCATTAGTGAGGATGGATGTGTCATCTCTGGGTGACCCATTCTGCAGCCTTATTTGTGTATTAATTAAAAAGAAAGCTTGGTGGTAGCATGAATCTATATGACAGAAAGCCATGCAGTTCCCAAACTTCCCAAACAGTGTTAAAAAAGCAGTTTTAGGGTCTAATTAAAAAGACTTGTATTTCAGTCCAACAGTCCACTGCACATATGTTCCCGGCCGCGGGTCGCCCACACTGCTTCAAAACACGTGCTGCTATGAGAACACTGGTTTTGGATGGGAATTGAAGAGCAGAGGGAGGAAGGGAAGTTTTTCAAGAAGAAAAGGAATTTCCATTGTTTCCAGGAAACTGCTAAAAAAAAAAAAAAAGTGCATGTATGTGTGTGTTTTCTGAGCATTTTTCACACATTTCCAAGGTTCAGTTTCCCACCTCTGACTTTTTCTCCATTTTCTGCCTAGACTATTCATCGCTAACATCAACAGATGGGATCCCCCAAATGTGAGAGAACATGATTAGACGTGACTCCACAGGAAAAATGGAGGGCTTACTGCAAATGGGAAAGAAAAGTATGCTTATATCCATTAGAAAATGTGAAGGCAGAGATTTGTGATTTTTTTATTTATTTTATTTTTTGCAATTATGGGAGCTGATTCCCATGTAAAGTTTGGCAATATTTTGTTCTTAGGATCAGATATAAGATAAAAGATTCTCTTATATGCTTAAAGGAGGATTTAGATTGTTTTCCTCAGGACAATTGGAAGTGGACTGAAAGGCAATGTGTTTGAAATGGTATACACTGAAGTTCCTTTGAAACAGGAAGACATACAGAATATTGAAGATTGCCCTGCTGACTCTCCCTGGATGCTTTCAGCCTCTTCCTGTGAATTTAGAAGGGTTTTTATTTTTGTGAGGTGGGGAGCTGAGTGCAGTGGAATTTGAGTAAGATTTGAGATCTAAAGAACAAAGGAGGCTCCCCCCTTATAAAGAAACATTTCAAAATAAGACAAAGTGTGAAATATTGTTCTTTTATTCTTCCCAGATGCACTATACACTCTCTTCAGCACAGGTGATTTTTCTTGTGTCAGGATATAAACCATTTTGGCAAGTGGGAGCCAAGAGCTTTTTAGGTTTAAATATTTAAATAAATGAATGGAAATCAAGAGTAAGGCCTAGTTTCCAAGCAGATAAGCTCACTCCTAAAAAGAGATGTTGAGCTACTACTACTGTACAACTTCGGTATTTTCAAATGTATGTCATCTTCCTAGTCAAATCATTTGTTTTGTCTTAAAGTGAAACCTGCACAGGTAACTAAAACTGAGTAAAGAAAAAACACAGTGGTTTACATCCAAGACCTTAGACTTATTCATGGAATCTCCACTCCCCCCATACTTGGCTACCTTCTACTGTAAATGAAATTGGCATTGTCATCCATCTTTGAAGTCCCAAACTTCTGGGAATCAGTTTAGCTTCAAATCTATTTTTACTTCAAGATTTTAGCCAACTAGAAAAGCATTTACAATTATGTGTTGTAACTTTAAAAGACCATTCTTTATGGTATTTGATGTATATTTATAGTTTCTTCGGTATAGTATTTCTTTCAGACCAGTTATATGTGAGTCAGCAACTGTAGACAGTTCAGAAGCTGGGAGATTAAGTTCAAAAATAAATGTTAAATTAAAGGGAAAGAAATTGTGTTTCCTCAGAAAAGTATAGCTCTTAGCGATCCTTTACCACACTCAGCTCCTACTCTTACACCTATCTGCTACCTACTACTGCCTAAGGTGTTTTAATTTGATCTTTGTTCTACATTAACTCAAACAACGAAGCCCTCTGGCCATAGCAATAATCAAGATAAAAGAAAGAAAATATGAAGCCAGACTGGGCTCTTATTGTCCCTGTGCCTATGTAAAGAGAAGAAATGTGGATCAAAGTACACTATTAATCCTTCATATTTTTCCTTTAAGATATGCCTGCATTCCCTTCCTGGAAATTCCTTTGGAAGAAACACACCCTTGCCTCGCAATGCATTACCTTTAGATAAACCATTTTCAGTTATAGGTTTTAAAAAGAATTCCCTCTTCCATGCCACAGAAATAACTTGCTGACTTTGAGTAGTCATACTGAAGTTTTCCAAGTCAAAAGATTGTTTTGCTCGAAAACATATGAAAATTACTTGCTACAGCTTCTGCATTACAAAATAAAATTAATCAATAACATGGCCCCTTCCTTTTAAAGAAGGTCTTGCAATTGTAGAAACAGAACTCTCAGATACAAAGTAAAATATTGCCAAACAGAAAGGGACACAAATAATTACAGTGACATTGCCATCTTTCTTCACTCCTTCAGTCTCTCTGAAGCAACAGGCAAGTCCAACTCACTTTTGTTTCTATCACCTCATAGCTATGAGAAAGAGCTAAACTCAACCCTGGTCTGTTCCTTTCCCTGTCTAAGCTGTTTTATGGTCCTTATAATCACTGATAGTGACTCTCTCTTCCATCTGTTGATTTTTTTTCTTTGCTGAAACAGTTCTTAGGTTTCAAAAAAACTGATCTCAAAATCATTAACCTAGAAAGAACCTGGCCTTCATGAGCTCTGTTTATGGAATGTTAAAGCAGTCTCAAGGGTTTGCTAAAATAAACTAAGGGCTGTAGAGGAAGGAACACACCATCTGGCCAAGCCAGTGAGGCTGAGAACAGACAGCCTAGGTAATTATTTTAGGCGAATCTATTACAACATGTGGAAATGACACAACACTTGGGCATCTTCTTTCTTTGCCTTGTGAATCTTTCAGAAATCTGAATTACTGCATAATCAGCTAGAAGAAAGAGAAATCCAAGGCTGATTAAAAAAAATGATAGTGAAAGATGGGATGCAGTGGAGGAGACATCAGGGGTTTATGATTCCAATGGAACTTTGTGTTCAGTGAAGACTAAAATCCTGTTTCTGAAACAGATTTGTGGAAAGAACTATGGGTAAATACGTTTTTATACATTAAATCCTTCTCTACACTAAGAAATCCAGTAAAATAAATGAAAACTTGAATTGCACACTATTTATATCCCCATTAATTTATATTTTGAAAGCATGATTCCTGGTTATCCCTCAGATTTCTTTAGAATGAAAATCCTGACAAAGACCTCAGTTTTATCAATTAAGAAATATTTCTTCAGGCAAAACTGCTTGTGACTGGTCAGCCTTACTTCTATTTTTGAGATTTAGGACACATTTCTATCCACACTCTTTATTTTTCTCATCTCCTAGCTACTTACAAGCACGCTCAGACAGGGCTTTTGCCCCAGACATCTATGAAAATAATTGTTGGCCTTTGCTAAATATGAATTCATGCCCAATCTTCATTTTACCTTACTCATTTTCTCATACTCACTCAATGCAATTGTCTTCTTTGTCCCAGAACATAGTCATCTTATTCTTGCTTTCAGAACGTCACACCTCCTTGTTCCTCTGTATGTTTTTTCAGCCTCTCCCTCTCTCTCTCTCTCTCTCTCTCTCTCTCTCTCTCTCTCTCTCTCTTCCTTTCTTCCCTTCTCCTCTCTACTAAATATCTGTTTTCACAGGACTTTATTATGAACTCTAGGCAATAACTCTTCTGCAAGACTGAAGAGATTATAAGCAAAAACCTTCTACTCTTGAATTTGAAAGAGAAATATTACATGAAAGTGAAATGTATCTTTTTCCAATATCCATTGAGAAGAACTAGCAACAGTGACAAACCCAAAATCAGTATTTTGGTTTCTCTCACACCGTTTTCAACAAAAAGAAACTGGAATTCCTAAGACAATTGGTAGATATCAGGTGTAAGGCAGCAAATAAGTCAAAATTTCCCAGAAACCACATTAAGAGGCCTTTTGCAACATTAAGTAAAATAATGTATCTACTCAATTATGATGATAGTCAGTTTTTCATTGGTGTGGCAAAATACCTGAGAAAACCAAATTAGAAGAAAGATTTATTTTGGCTCACAGTTTCAGACTTCAGACTATGGTAAGCTGGCTCCATCATGGGCCTCTGGTGAGGCAGCACGTGTTGGTGCAGAGTCTGTGGCAGAGCAGTGCTGTTCACTGCAAGGCAAATGGGAAGAGGAGAAAGAGAGAGGAAGGAGCAGGAATTCCAACATTCCCTTCAAGGGCACATTTGGACACTCCCACTGACCTACTTCCTCCAACAGGCTCCACCTCCTAAAGTTTCCACCACCTCCCACTAGTGCCACCTACTGGGGGACCACATATTTAACACATCACCAGAAGATCCAAGGTATAACAATGAACATCAATGGCTGCTAACATCAGAAAATACAAGAAAAGCAGATATTTATGCCAGTTTGATGGCAATATATAGTACTACCTCTGAAATATTCTTGTCAAAAATAATCAAATCCGAGCTTAGCATAAACCTACATATTCATTTATAAGAAATAATGGGGAAAGAGTAAAATAATGTGAGAAATTACCTGATGATGATGAAATCAGAAAAATCCAATTTGTAAGAATCTCTAATGGATTAAGAAATTTAGCCTACTAAAAAATAAACTGAAAGGAAAAAATAGAGGGTAAGAGGAAACCTATGGATGAAAAGAAATGGAAACTCAACTAATTATAACATGTGGATCCTCAGATCTTGATTTGGGAACAATCTGTAACAATTTATGCATAAACAAAGAAATTAGAACACTCACTGATCATATAACAATATTAGAAATTATTATCACTTTATTTTAGCTGAAATAATTATATTGTGGTTATACTTTAAAAAATGTGCTCGTCTTTTAGAAATTCAGGTAGACCAATTTATGAGGGAAAATACATTTAGAATTTGTTTCAAAAGAATTTAGTACTGTTAGTGGTGGTGATGGGGAATGAATGAATGAAATTGAAAACACTGTCCTTGATCTTAGCTTGTGGTTGTTTAAACTGGGTAAAATGTAGTTGGGGGCTCATTATAATGATTCCTTAATTCCACATGCTTTTTAACCATAATAAAAAGTTCTTTAAAAACCTATGCTACTGTTGATTAAATTGATATCATTTGAGCTCTGCTTTCCTTTGAACACAGACATTATGTGTGTTTATACCTTAACATCCAAATAAAATTAGTTTATAGAGATCTTATTTTTAATTTATACAAATTACAACTCCAATTCCACAAGTTCCATTACAATGACCACAGCAACAAAAGCAATAGTACCCATTTTTTCCCTAATGCTTCCCATCATCTCAGTTATTTTTGCAACATACACCCAGATGTTCAACCCAGGATCTTGAGTGCAACCCTGTTTCTTTCCTCTTCCAATTTTCTCCCTCTTGTCCATTGTCATGACTTCCTGCTATCTCCAACAATATTAAAATAAATCCAAATCAGTTTCCTTTGTCCCTCCATAATTGGGGTTAGTATCATCTCTTACACAGACTACTGCTGTAGATTGTTTATTCACCTTTCTTATTCTATACTGCCCTTTAATATGATGCTTTTCCACAGAAGGGACATATGGTATTTGCCTCCCATAAGCAGCTGAAGCTCCTGGCACAGGAGCTAACCCTAACCCTAAACACAGATGTGCAACTCACAAAGGGATAGTGGTGCATATTTGAAGAGCAGAGGAGCAGAATCCATGGAACTCTTGGGGTGCCTCTTTCTCAGACACTTGTATTGGGAGAAAATGATAAAACAATAGTTTATCTGCTGAGTTCAAATTCTAAAGGTGAGGCATGTATTTATAGCATTTTCTATACAGAAAAGACAAACATTTCTCAATATATTTTTAAACCATATCTTTTTGTTCTAGGCTGGTACTTCTTGACCTCACATACACATTAGAGTCAACTAGGCACTTTTAAATTTTCTAGTGCACCAACCTCATTCCAGACCAATTAAAGCAGATTCTCTAGGAGATAACGTCTAGGAGTCAGAATATTTAAGAAACTACACAGCTGATTCTAATATGTAGATAAGACACACCATTCCAGGGCCTTCTCAGATACAGCAGAGCATAACTAAGATGCACATACAGATATTTGCAGCTGCAATTATACATTGGAAATGCATTCATATAATGCTATAAGGTTTTAGGCATACATGGGTTCCTGAATTTAAGGGTCCAAGCTTACAGGTAGGTTGATGCGTAAACCTAGTGTCTTTTTCTAGACAAAAGAAAATGCTCCCTGCTTTGACTCTTCTTTCTCTCACCCCTTTCTTGTGGCCTGTGTAGTCTTTTGATCCAGTTGATGGGGCATGAGGTAGGGCTTGGGATTGAATTGTGTTGCAAGAAAAGGAAGAAGAGGACTTCCCCGTGGCTGATCCTCAACATAGTGCAATTTTAGGACGATAAAAACCCCACACTCTGGTGTGATTCGTTCAACCTTTAGCCTTGTCTGTGCTCTTGGTGGTGTTTGTGCTGGGTCTGAGGAGAGAGAATGGAGAAGGAAATGAAAAAACAAACAACAAAAATCAGGCCGCTACATTTAGATATGTAATTATGTATTTAATTTCTGCTTTTTCCATAGCTTTGTGAGCTCTGAAAAGGTCATCTGTGTTTAGATAACTATTCGAGAGTGAGTTTAGGAGCGAGATGGGCTGATAGAAGATTCTCCAAAAATGCTTACAGAATAAATAACTCACTGGTTACTTGGGATTGCAAAAGGATTTCTCTTCAAAAGTCAAAGTATCCAATTAGAAGCTATCAGTAAATTATACATAATTCAAACAAAATACATGGTGTTAGAGGTGTGCATTGACACATACACTGAAATTTCCAACTTTCTTGATGTATGCTGTCATCTAGGTAATCTTCTAATACAATCCAATTTTTGTTATAGTTTCAATACATATTTTAAATATTTTTCTTTGTAAAGCAAAAGTGACTTCTCTAATTATTCTTTTTTATAAAAAGTTTTGATTGATTTGCATAGCCATGCCTTTCTAGTTCTCTAATGAAAATTAGTGCTACTGCTTCTTTGCGCTTCCAATCACAAATCATACTTCTAAATAGTGTTGAATCAGGTTAAGAAATTCCAGGCTAAGTACATTACAGCAAATTAAATGAGCAGATATGCAATAGTCATTAATTTTGTTAATTTATGGCTAAGTAATGGCATAGAAAGATTTCAATTACCTAATGTTAAATAACAAAACCAATTGGCAGAATAGCATATAGAGTAAGATACCATTTGTCAATAAACACATCCTTATTGAAAAATAAATGACTATAAAGATATATACTAAAACTCTAAGAGTAAGATAACTTTTTTCATTGTTTTTCCATCTTACTATAAGTAATTCACACTACTTTTTGAATAATACAATGATAGACAGTAAACTATTATATTTTAATGTATTGCAAGTATTTCAATTCATTCCACCATGCTAAAAGTAACAAAACCCAATAATTAGTCATTTGAAATAAATAATATTTAGATGGTTGGGTAAATAAATATCTTAAAATAACTACATTGAAAATAAAAAAAAAATTCTTTACAATCCAGCACACAATGTTGGATTTTATTTTGCTCACAGACAATGCAGAAAAAAATATTTTTAAAAAATGCGCTGGTAAGATATGAACAAATTTTTCCCCTGTACACATGCCCAGATAAAAAGAAATGGGTGGCTTTTCTTAGATTAAGTAGATTGAAGAACTGTTGGTTTCTAAACAGATACAAAACTAATAAGGTTACTTCTAGAAATGTCTTCATACACACATACAAAAAAAACAATGTCTGAAAAAAAGCCATTTTCTATAGGCAGGTAGAACCCTAAGAAAACCAGGCTTTCTGCTAGCATTTTCTAGACAGGAAAGATAGCTCTTGAAATACTCATGAAACAATTTGCATCTGAGCAACTGGAAGAGATAATACACATTTAGAACAGGATTCGTTCAAAATGAATCTTTATTTCACAGAGTGGGAGTTAGAATCAGCAAAGATAACACAGGCTTTGGTTATGTTTCCTCATTTTAACAGGCCCTACGTTCCCTACCATGTTGCCATCTGGTACAGCCACCGGGTGGAAGTAATTCCTCCTGTCCCTCACCTCCAGGAATCATTCGTCAGCATTCTGTCAGCATTCCTGTGCCTTATCCACAAGGAAGAACAGAGTCCTTGTAATGCATCTCTGAAAAAAGTCTCATTCCTGAACCATGGCACCTTTCCTTTGTAATACTTGGCAGAATTACAACTTTACAGAAATACATGTGATTATTGATGTAATGTCTATCTTTCCCTCTAGACTGAATTCCATGAAGGTAGATGCTGTACCCAATTTTATTTCCCACTGCATAACAATTTTTTACAGAGTGCTTAACTGAAAGTAATCAGTCCATAAGTGTTTGTTGAATAAGCAAAGAAATGAATCACTCTGAAGGAAGAAGGTAGAAAATACATGTCAATACAAAATTATTGTCAGAATGCACTACCTTTATGGTGTTTGTAACTGTGATGAAGCGGGATGCTCAGAAAAATTGCACATTTTTGATAGAACCATTTGGGTAGTGAATCATTTCATCATACAAGATAAATTATGAGAAAATCAATCAAGGTAATGAGAGGAGTCTTACAAAAGGCATTAAGGTTTGTGGGCAAAGATGAAGAAAGGTATCTAAGGGGAAACACCCTATATCGCAAACTATGGGTTGCAAGTTAGTGATTACACCAGTAAAGAAATTATGGAATAAAAATGGTTTCATATAAAGAAAAAATGTATATGTCAAAGTAAAAATTATATATATACATATATTTATTTTGAATATTATTCAGCCATAAAGAAGAAATTCCTTCTTTTGTAGGGAAATCGATGGTGCTGAAAGACATTGTGTTAAGCAAAATAAGCCATTCACAAAAGGACATTTATTGCATGTTTTCTCTCATATGTGGAAACGAGAGGAGAGAGCGAGACTGAACTGAAAGTTAATGTACTATTAGGAACGGGGCAGGGGACCTGGGAGAAGGGACGGAGAAGGTGTGAGAAGGTAGGAGAAGGGCGAATGCTCCCAGAAAGCACAATATACGAATGTATAGAAATGTCACAGTGAAATCCATTAATTTGTACAATAAATATGTGTAAATATGTAAAAACTTACACAAGTCATTTGTGGCACTATTTGAATCTTGTATTTGCATTTTGTGAATATTTTGAACATTGACTTAATTTCTTAAAAAGATTTAAAAATTTAATTTCTACAATTTGCAATAACCTTTGCTTTCTAACTATTTGTTCCTTTCAGCTAAGTTTTCAAATGTTGGCATTAAATTGTCATGTATACTTTGGGCATTTTTTTACAACTTAATAAATCTCTGTTCAAAAAAATGAATAAAGACATCAGAGCGACATCATATGGAAACTAATGAGGTCAAAGGATTCTAGACTAATTGACAAATTCTATTTCATTAAAAATAAGAGCTTCTGCTAAAAAGACATCATTAACCAAGTGAAATACAATATATAAGGTGGAAAATAGAGTTACAGTATGTGTAATTGACAAAGGACTCACATCTAGAGTACATAAACAGCTCCTACAAATCAATAAGAAAAAAGCAGAAATATGATTAAAAATGGATAAGAGACACAGACATGCAACACACACACACACACAAAAATACCTCCCGATGGTCAATAAACCTTGGATATTTGAGGAATATATTCATTAGACTGAATAAAATTAAGAAGAGTGGCAATGCCAAGTGTTGACAAATATGTAAAGAACTGGCATTCTCATATTATTTTGGAAACTTATTTGAACTTACACATCACCTATGACACAGAAATTCTACCCCAAGGTACATGTACAATAAAAATGTATGAATAGCATGATCAATTTCACAGTAGCACTGTTTGTATTAGCCCTAAACTGAAAACAAAGGAGGTCCATGAATGGAATGGGTAGATAAATTATAGCATTGTCCTACAACAGAATACTGGCCTCTGCAAAACAGAAGCATCGTCTACATGAAATAGTAAAAGGCGAAAGATTTATACGATCTGAAGAGAAACCAGAGTATATCGTCTACATGAAATAGTATGGAGGATTTCCCAAATAGAGCAACGAAGCTATACACAAAGACTACATACCACATGGTTCTATTTATGCAAAGCTAAGAAAGACATGAAAATAGCCCCACGAGTTGTTCCTTCTATGGGGACAACACCTGGAGGAATGGATAATAAGGAGCTTCCAGCATGTTGCTGAGGTTTTCTTTGATACAGCGGGTGATTCTACAGTTTGACCAGATCTCGGGGTTTTTTCCAGTACTGAGTCTCTGCTGCTTTTTATCGATCCCTTTTCGTAAAGGTTTATAATCCCTAAAACTGAAATACTAATATGTTTCCACTGCTTTGTCTTGCTTAAAGAAGATTTTATGTAATTAATGCCAGATACAAGAAATGCAGACAGATTATTGTGAATTAATAAAATTATATCTAAGTCCTTTGCCCAAAAAAGAACATTTTGAAAAGTTGCCTATTCAATATATAACCATGTAAATATTGGCTACAACTGTACTTCTGTTTTGTTTTGTTTTGTTTTTTTCAAGAGAAGTAGTCACATCCTTTATTAGGACATCTTTTACATAAAGAATCAGACAGAAATTATGGGCTATACATCCTTAAAAAGTCACCACAGGAGGTTGGGAGGTCATAATCTTCAGAGCTCGGGGTTCAAATCCAGCTATGCCAATTATGAACTTGAATCACTGAGAGAAGTATGTATAAATTCTTTGTCTCTATTTTCCTTTCTTTATTTTATTTATTTATTTATTTATTTTGCAGTGCTGGGGGATCGAACCCCAGGCCTTCAGAATGCAGAGTAAACACAACTGAGCTCCATTCCAGCCCTGTTTTCCTATTCTTAAAGTGAAGACACTAATAAGCCCTGCATTTCTAGAGAGTATTAGATTAACTACTAGAGTAGAACATTCATGCCAATGCTTGTCACACAGTAACACTCAATAATAAATGTATTAGTTGGAGTACAAGCTTAAAAGTATTTAATAATTTTATTAGAGAACAAATATGACTGTCCACGAACCATCTGTGTTATCATCAGAGACGGAGTAATTGATTGGACCCAAGACCTGTACAGTGACTCAGATGCTGTTAAGTTTCCAGACCGCAGGCTTTACATAATTGGAATTGTCTGAGTGCTTGTCAAAAAAGAACCTGGCGCTGTCAACCTGTGTCAGCAGCAGATACAAAGAACCCCTATAGGGAAGACACGATTTGGAATTTGAGAAGGAGATAAAGGTATCAAAGCTCGTATCCCTGAAGAGATGTGAATTTTCCCTTTAGGCCTCCCTGACAATGAAGTGACATGTGCAGAAGCACTTTGCACAGCTTCTGGTACAGAGCAGGTGCAAAGGAGACACCGTTTCCCAATTTATTTACATTTCCTGAAGAACAAATATGTGAAGGGCCTCAACGGACCTCTCATGGTGTTTTTCAAAATATTTCTGAGAAACGCTTCCCCTCTGACCCTCAGCCTCCTCCTCGACCCTGACTCTCACTAGCAATGAGTTCTAAGTTTACTTAAATGGAGAAAAATTGTGCCTTTACACGTAGGACAGAGTTTACAATGCTCAGAAATATCTTAAATGAAGCTCCCCCAAGTCAGTTACTTGATCTTCTTTAAATTATATGTTACTTGTTGACTGACTCCCAGCTCCATTCCCTGCCTTGCTCTGCGCTGCCGGAAACTGCCTTTTTACAGCTCGGTTGCTGAAGGGTGGGACTGTTGGGTACTAGAAGGTCCTAAAAGGGGAGAATCCCCTTTGCCTTCCTTGGTGAATCCTTTGAGTTTGTATGTCCTCAGGTACCCCAGATCCATGCGAAAACCCTTCCTTTTCATGGTCCCAGCTCTCAAAAGTCAGCCTGAGGAGAGGTGGAGCTCCTGCTCGATGGCCTTGGGTCTGGAAGTCGCACTCGCTGGCAAGGGTGGTTTTCATTGTCGCTGAATTCTGGGAACACCCTGTGGTCCCTGTGTGTCACCAGCTCATCACAATCTATGATTACAAAGTTTCTCTTTGTTTTTTTCTAATGTTTTTAGAACCTTGACAACACCATGAGTATATCTACCAAGGAAAAAAAATAGTTTAGTAACAGGAAAATTGTTATCATCCTGACTGGGGACAGGTTCAACTATTAGGAAGAGTACAAGTCACTCGGAATACAAAGCAGATTTGGATATGTCAGACATTTTGGAAAAATACATACATTTCTATATGTATATATTTTTTTTTCTGACTACTTCCCTTGATGAAATTGAGCACTTCCTCAATAGATTTTACCCCATTTTGTCCTATGTAGCCAGAGCCTTCATCTCATTTGAAATAATAGCTTTTCCCAAAGGAAATGTCTCCTTTCAGGAAATCATAATAAGCTAATGGACTAAGTGATCAATGTTGTGTGTGGTGGAACATTAGAAATGTGCCATAAAATATGGAAAACAACTTAGCCACTCTCTAATGCGGGCAATTCTTGTAAAAACTATACTTGAGAAACATGTACCCAACCATTTTTAATGCCTTACGACAAGATTAGATGCAATAAAAACCTTGTCTTAGCAAATCAGCATGTTAGAGGATGCTGTCAGCAATAACTTTGCAGAGACATGTCCATTACCAAAGAGGGGCATTATCCTAAATTTACTCTCATTGAAGATTGATGTCTGCTATAAGCCACCATCTGTCCAGATTCTGTGGTATTACGGTGCTGTCACTCCACACAGAGGAGGCGGTTTGTGGCTTGCTGATTCTTTTCCCCTTTTTCTTTTCATACTTGAGGATGAACAGACAATTGTCAGAGAAAAATAACAAAGTATGTCTGACTGCATAAGGTGGAAGCAACAAGACCCAAAAACCTCGGTTCCCTTAAGAAGCAGAATGCATCAGATGAATTGTTTAGATGTGATCACCTCACAGTTATTTATCCTAGTGGATGGTAAGTTGTCTTGTGACAAGAAAGTATACCTCAGCACATCTGGTCAATTCCACAAATTCTCCAATCAAAATAACTTAGTGACATTTTCACTAAGCAAATTAGAATTTCCTTCATTTGAATAGCTTTTTTTTTCAAAAGAAGAAAACACAATAGATGAACTTTGTCTCACTGCTGCTTGCTTATTGAATAGACTAATAATCTCCAGCTGTTTTGATTCCTCTCCCTTTATAGTAATATCTGATTCTCCTGTTCCAATAAATGTTTTATAAATTATATGCATGTGTATGTTAATATATTATATATATCTTATTATATTATAAAATATATACCATTATGTAAATATAAAATGATGGACTTCAAATAAATATATAAAGAAGTCTAAGTATTTTTACCAACATATTTTACCCCATGAGCTATCTCTACCACACTGCTGGTTTACAGCTTAGCAGATGGGCCATGGAGAAAATCCCACAGAATTTTTGCTTAAGGTGTCTGCTAGAGGTGGGGTTGCCAGATAAAATACAAAACATCCAGTTAAATTTCGATGGGACATATTTAAAATGAAAGAAAATATTTATTATTTACCTGAAATTCAAACTTAATTGAGAATTCTAAGGGTTTTTTTTTTTTTTGTATTTATTTGCTGGCTAAATTGACCAACTTCAGTTGAATTCAATAACCTAGAGCCCTTCCTAATATTTTTCCTATTTTATACTGCCTTCTCCTCTCCCAGTTTCTTCACCCGGCCTATGAATGTTCTGTATGAGCTCAAAACTAACAGTTATTGCCACATATTTTGCTATGATTTCTTCAAATGATACTGCCTGTAATGGGTTCTGTGTTTCCAGGCTGATCCTATCTGGTACCTACCTAAATAAGACATTGCAAAACCAGTTTTTGTATATAATTTACACTGATTGTGTGCATGTACACATAATGTTGCCTGGGTTGTTTCTTTCATCAATCATTTATTCATCATCTATTGTTTTAGGCAGTAGGCCCAGTACCCATGGTATTGAAAAGTATAGCATGAGTCTGCTTACCTCAGAGTAAAAGCCAGTGCCCATAATCACTATACCTTGTATTTCTGACCCTCTGGCAGCCACGAAAACTCACATCTCAATTGTCAGGTTGTATCTACCTGATCCTTTCTTTCACTTTCTAAGCTCTTATTCTCAAATGTTATGAAAAAGATTGGCTCTGTTTCTAAAATTATATTCCTTTCTTTACTTATTGTCTCTGTTACTTCAGTTTTTCCTTGAGCATTTGCCATCAACAAGCTCTATCTTCACTTGGTCACTTTCTATCCTTCTGGAACGTAGGTTCCATGAGCACACGGATTTTCTGTTTTGTTCACAGATATAGAGCAACACTTAAACAGTTCACTAAGAAAGGACCTAAAAGATAGCAAATGTTCAATAAATATTTCCGAATAAATGAGCCTCTGTTCTCAAGGAGGTAAAGATCTTGTGGAAGACACAAAAAATCAATGAGATACCTTACTTTATCCTTATGGGGTGAGAGGAGACCCTTCCCTTCCCTTCCCTTCCCTTCCCTTCCCTTCCGTTCCCTTCCCTTCCCTTCCCCTCCCTTCTTTAAGGGAAGGGTGCTGTCTATGCTGAATCATGAGGTCAGTCAGGCCCAGGTACCCTTGTCCTGCTGGAACAGGGTGGCACGTGACAGGAAACAGATCACAATGAGAGGGCCAAAGACACAGGTAAAAAGTGGCAATGAGAGGAACACAATAAAAGTTAGGAGGTGCAAAGAAAAAGGGGAGAGTTTTTTAGGTGAGAGAGAAAGAGAGTCTGCATGAGCAAATAGCCTACTAAATAAATTGATCTAGAATTAAATTTTGTCTCATGGCTTCTGAAGATGCTATGTGATGATAACAATATATGTTATTATTATTTGGACTGTATTAAAGTTTCAAGTTTATTGTTTCTACTAATATGTATTCCCCCCCCCCGAATAGCATAAAGTATGTAGTTTCAAATCTAAAGGCGAGGAAACTGAGACTTAGAGAAACTGAATAGAATAATTTGAAGTAACTGTTAGTAAGTGCCAGCACAGGATTCAGATGCTGAGAACTTGCCGAGCATGTATTTTCTATTCTCCTGTGCTTTTTTCTGGGTTCTCAAAGCACCCTATCTGTGTGTACATTGTTCATAGTACTAAGCACAGTACACAACTTTTTATTCTTGTCTTCTATTTATACAATGATGAAGACTTGATCTTCGCACTACAGAAACAGTGTTGCACATCACCATATGTCACCAAGGTTGGAGGAGAACAATAAAACATGCTCTTGGATCCCAATTTTCTGGCTTAACTATTAAAACCAGTTAAGATTGAGTGTCCAAGATTCTGACCATGGACCCTGGTCCAGGGTAATGTTTCTCCATTTTTTCCCCCGGTATTGCTCTAAGATTTCTAGATATTCTTTTCCTAATATTTCCTTCTCCTACCATGTTGTCTTCTCAGTCTACCATAAATTTTTATTATAAAGATATATCTTATAACTAATTATATATTGGGGCTTTGGGACAGGTAAAATCATTTTGAGATCTAAATTTTAAGATCTTTTTGATCTTCAGAAACCAATGCTCAGCATCTGGGGGTGATATAGGCCCTACTGAACACGCACAGTCCAAGGAAATATATGCATCTTGAAAATGATTTTCGTAACTGAAAAGATCATCAGAGTAAAAATATTGTATTAGCAGCTAATTATTAGTAGAGTGGACTGGCCGAAGAAGGGAGTCCTGAGCTTTCGTCTAGGCTGCGCCTCTAATGAGCTGTGCAATGTCAAATAATGTAAATGTTCTGGTCTGCAGTCACCTTAATTCTAACCCAGAGGCTGTACTGAGTTGCATCTAAAATCTTTTTCAGCTGAGAAACTTCATGAACTTAGGCAATGAATCTTCTTGGTGGTTAACTTTCTTATCTGATTTCGTAAGCTACATAGTTCACAGAGTTAAGATATACATTTAAAACAGCTTCATTTGCTGGCAAAAAATATATGGTATTTTTAAGTGCAGGCTTTTACTGATAATATAGGGCAGTAATAGTGTATTTCCATAGTTGTCATGGAGAGTTTTATGAGGTTTTATTTCTTTGAGAACTCCTGTAGTCTCATCATGGAAACTTGCATGTTCTGGTGTCATCAGGGAGATAGATTTCCTTCAGAGTTCTGGGTCAAGGGTACAGCTAGTCACAGAATCTGTATCACTGCATGAATTAAAGCGGAGAAATGAATTTTGGCTGTGTTCCGTAAGTTAGACTTGACCTTTGAATCACATTTAACAGAGTGCAATCATAGGTCATGAATCAGAAAGGTTTAAGTAATGTCCTCTTCTATTGAAGAAAATTGATTTAATCCAGTTTGATTCTATGTAATGCTCAGGATTTAAGAAACTCTACAATATTATTGTGATTTACAGTAATTGCTTAAAATATGAAAACATTAGAGTGTAAAGCATTTCACAAAATTTTAACATGCACATGTATGAATGAATTGCACTTGTATATTTTATATAACACACTCCTGTATTTATAGCTATAGCTCTTCTTAGGACCTGAAAATCGTAATAAATCATTTTGAATGTGTCAACAAACTTCTTCAGGCAATATAACTCTGTTAGAAGAAACCTTGTACAGTACAGTGAAGTAATTTTTATATTATGATGAAATTTTCTTCATTTATGTGCTTCACGAATTTGTGTTCTGTGGTACTTGAAACTTTGGAGAGTGAAGTTTATCTTCACATTTCTCCTGGTCACTTCTATTTCCTTTTCTCTATTCTTCATTTCCTGTTTATCGGGAAGTGAATAGTGGCTTTCCATAATATTACTTTGAGTGTGGTTAAGTTTTTTAGATTACTGAGGGTAACACAGTCACAAAATAAATAAATCTTTGTAATTTTTTTTTACAAATATTAACCATTCAATATTTTCACAGAAAATCTATGATGCTTTGATAGTCTCAAAATCTCTATCTCTTTACTGTGTCTTACCAAAGATTCCACCACACCAAGGATAAGGGGAAAGGAAGAAAGGAGTGAAGGAGGAAAGACGCTCCCGTGCTCTGCCACTCGTGTATCGAATGGAGCTCAATAAGTCTGTAGCATTTCAGATTTTTCTAGTCAATCATAATCCTTGACTACAAGGCATTCTCTACTCATCATAAGTAAATCAATAGAACTAGCATATTTCAGATATTTTACATAGACTGTGGACATTTTAATAGTATATTACGAACATTTTCATTTCATATAGTTGAATCTGGGTATCTGCTTTACATATATGACATCATTGTCATCATTATTATTGTTACAGTTCTTTCAATGTGATATAAAGGTAAATAACTTCCTAAAAATTATTCATAAATGCAATGAGACTACTTTGGATATATGTATTCATCTGTTAGTATCGTTTATTCTGGTTTTAATCTTACAAGCTTTTCTCTATCAAACTTAATCATTGTCTACTTTGTGAAATCAGTCATCTAATAGGCTTATTTCGATTCTATAAATCAGTTTGCTGAATAACACTTTTGTAACCTATAAAAATTAATGCAAAATATATATTGATTATATAAATCTATTAAGCCAGTTTGACAGGCATTAAATTGTGTGATTGTTTGGAAAAGGCAAGGCCAAGAGAAGGCTGTATTTAATTTATTTTACGTGATACAAAGTAGAACTGAGAACATTCATAAAGGGAATGTCACAGTATGGGAGTTGATTAGAAATTCAAGTCAGAAAGGAAGTAATAGCTGGATCAAGTTTCTTTTACTAATTGGGATGAAGATGAGGAGATCAAGGGTCAAGGAAGAGTATTAGTCTTGGAAAAATGATCTAAAAGCAAAGGAAAATGAGTGAAGAAACGAGAGGGATTTTGAACTCAAAAGGAAGTCTGACTGTAGCGCAAGTCTGGCTGCAATGGGCCAGTGGCTGAGTTTCTAGTTTCATATTCTCCATGCTGCTGAAGTAGGGTCTGTTGGAAGAAGTTATACAACATGGATTTGAGTGCACACCAAGAAACTCTTTC
The DNA here is from genome assembly GCA_004026905.1 of Hystrix cristata. NCBI lineage: Eukaryota > Metazoa > Chordata > Mammalia > Rodentia > Hystricidae > Hystrix > Hystrix cristata. The sequence continues at coordinate 196,223 of PVJO010000606.1, read as the reverse complement.
TAGCCATCCTGTCTGTCAGAGGAAGGAGGGGTCTTAGGAGATACCGCATCTGATCTTTGTCACATGCCAGGGAAACTTACTTGGCAGATCTCTACAAAGATCCAAAAATGAAATGAAGATGGGACATGTCAGCCTGCAAGGATACAGCTTTCTGCTATTAATGGACATTCAAATATCTTAAGGATGAAAAAGTCCGTGAAAAATTACCTGTCTGAAAGGACTTTTCTCCTTGCATCTTTCAAGTTCTATTCTCATTCAGTTTTTCCTTAGCCTGGCTGACCAGATGTTAGGTATTGTCCAAAAATGTAGATGGAAAGTGTATTCAAAACCAGTCTACAGAATAGGCTGTATGAACCTAATCAGTTAAATTCTCTTTAGCACAATACTTTAGGAGCTATAAAGTGATTATACTGTCATGAATAGTGTCCATTAGGTGAAAAAAAATACTCCCTTCTCCAAAGAAATTTTGTTAATTTTCTTAAGACAGTCTTTAGATTTTGCATGCTTTGCTAATTACATAGAAATATAAACTGTAAAATAAAACCCTGAAAATTATTGATAAAACAATATGACAGTTGTGTAACACTTAAATTGTAAATATACTTGAACATCTCTAAACTTAAGTGCCCTTCTACTTCTTTCTCTTATTCTAAAACAAGATTATTAAATTGGAATTAATTTGGATTGGATAAATATAAAATTGGATAGGTTAATTCTTCTATCACTGATGTACCACTCAACAGTATTTCAGATTCCAGCAAGATAGGAAACTCTGCAACAATACAGTGTAGTCAGGCAGTTCCAGGAACACTTCATCAAAGAAAAAGTACATCAAAGACTTTCAACAAGAACACCTCTTCCTCAAATTATTTACCTGATGAGGCTGAGAAGATATGTAAAAACAAAGTCAAAATAAGACAGACTTTCAGTCTTTCACATCACTAATAAGAATTCGGGCAAATGCTCAAGCTAAGAGAACTAAACTTTATCTCCCATAGAGATACAATGCAATACGGTATAGAGACCAATCAGTCTAACTTTGCAAATAAAATGCATAGTTCATAAGACAAAAAGCTGTAGATAAATTCAGTACCCTATAATGTATGACCCTTGCATCCACAGCCCTATAGATATCATTTGTCACTTTTAAAACAAATGCTTTAGTGGTTGGATTAAGAGAAGAGGAAATCCAGTGCTGTATTAGTAATATTCTAAGGTGTTAGCACTTTACTCAAGGACTAATGCAAAATGAGAATGTGGAGGGAATGTGCTAGAAATTTATCTTGATGAGCTACAGAAATAAGTATGTATTTGAATCACAAGGTGCTGAGATTTTATCCAGACTACCAAACCTGGTCTTTTCCTGAGAAAATATACAGTGCATGCTTGGTAAGAAGACAGGTATTTTGCAGGAAAATGGACAGTCGTTTCAGAGATATTCTAGTGGCTCTCCCATTGCACCCCTTTGTTTCTCGTCTGTTCTTCTGAACGTCCATCATTAATCAGTAAATAAAAAATTACGACTTTACTAATCATTTCAGGAATGTGTACCTTTCTGTGTCCTTACAGGCAAAGTAGGATCTAAATGGGAAACAAAGTAGAAAAGAAAGTGATAACACATCTACATCTACGGAACTTTGTTTCTTAACACATGTACGAGGCATTGTCACACGGCCGTCTTACTAAGTGATGTTTATAAACAATCACTGTCACAGTTTTTTAAAAGAAGGTACTTTCTGTAGAAATAACTGACTTAGAATTTGCTCAAGGAATGCACAATTTCCTTCCTCAACTAGATTATAAAACCTTCAGCACTGAACATCTAATTATGCATTTCTCCCTGTGGTCTAATATGGTCTTGTTCATAAAAAGAAAAATACTTGAGCAACACTTATAAATCAGACCGGAGGGTTTGCTAAAGCAAACTTTCTCCTGATCACTGCTGTTTCTTCGGTGTGATATTATTTCTTAATGAAAGTGAAACCAAACAGTTGCCTTTTGTTCTGAATAATTCCGATAAGTTGCTCAGTTTCTCAGAAGTAATGAGTCACCAAATTCACACCTCATTCATAGACCAGATCTTTAGATACCTTAAGTCTTGATAGAATGTTCTCCCACCTACAGAGTATGATCATCACGACTGAAAAGCACCAGTAGGATCATCTTCTTTGACAGCGAAGCACACAGACCACCACTGGGAATGCTCTTTCCAGCTTCCCCTGATAGTATACTTTCACGGCTAGTTCTCTGTAGTCCATGAGGAAATGTGGCCTCGGAACTCTTGGTGTTACCTTGCAAGTACCAGATCTGGTTACAGTGTAGATTCTGATCCCTGGGTCAGGTCAACCAGCCCATCTAAAGGAGCCAACCATGTGAGCATGTCAATGTGCTTTTCTTAAGAATATTATTTATACTCTCTTCCTCAGTTATATGCAGAATCTCACTTTATGATTAATAACTGACAATAATTCACACATAGTCACAAACAGTGATCTCTTTGATACTAGGCTATTTTGGAGCAATAAAAATATTTTGAACCTCGGTGACATTTGCTTGATTTTGTAAGAATTTACTAAAAGCTATCAAATCATTTAAAATGAGTCGATTTACCTGTTGTAAATAGGGAAGGGGGGGAAGAAAGTTTTAAAATTGCTTCTAAACAGCTATGTAGAGTAGTATTGAGCAGTCATTCCCTACTTAAATTGAAATTTCACAAAAGGAAATGAGGACAAAATCAAAGTTTTAAAGGGAAGAATAAGGCAGTTTTGTGTACTGAGACAGAGTGGGCCTAGTCTAAAGAGCAGATGGAACTGCTGTGGACATGCCAGCAACCCCAAGATAAACCGCTACAGAGGAGGACACACTGCTTGGCGGAGCCTGCCAGACGGTCGGCACATGTCCACACAGACAGGTGATTAGTGTCACGTAGGTCCCCAAATTCAGTTTAAAATATTATTGTTGGCGATTAGGAAAGAAATCTAAGAGGACTAACGATCCAGGGTACTGAAATAGAGAAATGGGTAGAGAATATGAAATAAGAAGTTATTCTAAGTGAACTAAAAATCGCTTAGAGGCCAACTACCATGAGCAATGGGAAGACCCAACTCCTAATATTGAAGCAGAAGGTCGAAGTAAGTCACACGTTAACCTGAAGTTGTTTTGCCTCAGACGTTTACCTGGACTTCCTTTAACTCTCTCTGATTTGTTCCGGAAGCCTGGCTGGGAGTTCAGGCAGAGGCTAAGCGGCCCCAGCTGTAGGAAACAGAGTGCTAGAGAGTCGGGGGCCCAGGGCCTTACCATATCACGGTGTCTGCAACAGGGGCGGGCAAGCACTCAGTGGTGGATTAGAGAGACACTCAGCGTGCTTGGGACTCACTTGACTCTGCAGTCTGCTGGTAGCAGAAACTGTAGTTTAACTTTTGTTTTCTCTCCTGTCATAAACGTGCTTGGTAGAATTTCAAATGGAGACTTTTAAAAAACTGACTTGCCTACGATACGCTTTGAGTTGGGGGCACTTGTCTGTAATGTTTAGCTGCATATACCACTTTCAGAAAATCGGAAATGAGCTTCTTATGACACCTTGTTCATATATATATTCAAAACTCAAACTTACAAATTTTGAATACTGTAAGATGGAACAAACAGTCTGGCAATTTATAAACTAAGATAAGAATTGGTTGATTTTTTTTCTGTCTCCTCACAAACTTAAGTGGGATGATCACAATAAGCTTCAACCCAATACTACTCTTTAAGCAGCCCCGTAGCTGGATAAAGACCCACAGAATCTTTACAAGATGAATTCGGTAGTTTCCTAGCCTGTCAAATATAAGAAAACAAAAAGGGAAAGCGGAATCACAGTGTAATGAAAATGCAACATACTTATAGACTGAGTCCTCCAGACTAGAGAAAGTACATAGGATGATTATCCAAAAACATTTCTGCAAGTCAATACAATAAATCAGGCCCAGATGTCACAAACACAATAAATCAATTGAAACTGCCAAACCACTTCTCTCAACCTACTGGATTTAATTAAAACCACCACTCAGTTCTTCAGAGGCCTTCTAATAAAGCAGATAATATCGCTCAAGCTCAGCACCCACTCAGACCCGATGTGGGCGACACAGTGTGTTTAGTTTTCATCTATAGGCCTCTTGAACACAGCAGGGCCTAGTACACATCTGCAGGGATGCTCTGTCATCCTGTCCATGTCTTCTTTCCATCATCATCCTGAAACACTCACTTAGAATGACATCAATCGGCCTTTGCATTAGAATGTAGAAAATACCAGATAAATGCTATAGGAGTATTGACTAGTGGGTCCTTGTTTTGTGGTTAACAAAGAAAAAAATACAGCAAAGTCACTGAATGTATTCTAGCATATTCAATCAAATGTATAAAACAAAAGGTAGCCCTGTGCTCGGTGGCTTCAGAGCTTTTGAGTGAATCTTCCTAAGACCTCCTAACCCTAGTTCAATGTCTATAAGATCTTTTCCCACACAGCTCCTCAAAGAAAGTTTTTTTAAAAAGGGGTAAAAATGAAACATGTAGGGCTGGGGATTTAGAGTGCTTGCCTTGCAAGCCCAAGGCCCTGAGTTCGATCCCCGGCACAAAAAAAAAAGAAAGAAACATCCACAAGCTATTATGAATTCATGAGGCTGACAAAGGACACAGGTTTGAAGGCATCTTGTAGCACTGAAGGTTAGAAGTCTCGTTGGCCCTTAAATAGAAAAGAACTCTCTAGCTTCCTATAAAAAGGATACAGAGATATCCATCTATACGGTTGTTTTAACTTGAAGGACTGTGTTATTCAATCACAAACAATCTCTAAGAGAAGTCACCAGAAGCCTTCCTGGCAGCTTCCTTTTGTATACTTGGCTCCATTTGATAAAGACAGAACAGACTATGTTTGGCATTTTTGCCTTGAGTTATTGACATGTTTTAAATTATGCTGTTTTATGTCCATTCTTAATAGAACAGAAATCTGCTACAAACGATCTTTATTAACAGACCGCCTCAGGTGCCGAGCAGCCTCTCGATTTAACAACATCTCCAAACAGACAGGCAGAGAGCTTGCTAATAGGTTTTTCCAACCCTTTGGCTTCTGTAAAATGTAAGTGGATTATGGACGTTTGTTTGTCAGGCTATCTTTTTACATCACTGTCTGAATAATTGCCACAAAGGCCTATTGCTTTGGCCTAATTAACAAAATGTACAAAATCCTGAGCATAGAACTTTTATTGATTAGCCTTCTCCGTGGGAAGCTTGTGAACCTCCATGACTCCTGGCCTGAGACAGATGTTCCTCACAGTGTTACACATGGGACTTCAGTCTGTTATACCAAGGACCTGTCTTAGCTCTTTGAGCTACATAAAGTGCCAGAAGAAGCTACATTTATTGGCTGTAATTTAAAAATCTGTAGCCTCTTATGGAAATTTCACCATTTGTTCTACCATAAGGATGCTTCGATACAATCGGTTCCTCCATTTTTCAGTGGAACTTGATCCTGGGAAAGGTTGTTTCAATAATAAAAAATAGTGATTAAGAAGCAGAAGAAAACAAGTTTATCTGAATAAGGAAAACTATGGAGAATAAAACGTGAATTGAAGGAAATCAGAATCATGGGGGAAATGTGTTAATTTATTGTACAAATTTTCGTTAACTAAATAATTATTTCAACAAATATTTCACAGTGTATGCTGGGCTAAACTAAGGAGCAAGAATGAGGGACATAGTGACCCTGCTCCCAGGGAGCTTTTAATATCAGAGAGGACACTTTTTTTAATCCCAGGCATTGAGGCCCAAAGACTACTGTATTTGCACATTAGATTATACATAAATTTTCTTAGTATTTCAGTAAAATGCCCAAGGGATAATCTAGATGTTTGTTGATCTAGAAGGTTAAATTTGCTATGGGAAATTAGGCCACGTACATCAATTGTGTGTGACATGCAGTTGGCATGTATTTTAAAAGGTGTTGTAGACATTTGTTTTGAAGTCTAAAAAGATGCCTGGTCCTGGTTTTAAGGAAATCCAATTTAAAACAGAAAGTAGGGCAAATAAAAATGTCTTAGTGTACTTATACACATAGATTAGAAAATAGTCTCTGAATATGCATTTTAAGAAAACCAGCCTAGTAACTAGAGAATTACCGCAGAGCAACTGACAGATTAAATCCAAACAGTTAGAGGGGTGTGATTTGGGAACTCGGCTAGGGCAACATACAGAGAATCCAACTAATTCAGGAAATTTAAAAGCCTTGGGCGTAGATTGCATTTGGATCTTTCGTTCCTTTCCAGGATGAACAGAAATAGCAGTGTTGTTTTTGTTTTAAATCAGAAAGATATCTGTTGTCTAGTCTTAGAAAGTCGTGTTGAACTGGGAGGGAAATTTTCATCTGGGAGGAGTCTGCACACATAGCTCTAAGCACATATGTGGGCTGTCATCAATGTGAAATGGAATTCTCAAGAAAGGTGACAAGCACCTGTCATCTATTAGCCTTCCTGCACCAGACTAAATATTCAAGAAGAATGCCACCTGAGGTGTCTTCAAATACTAAAAATAAACATCAGAGTGGAGTAGGGCCCAAGGGTGAGGTAAGTCAAGGTCAATGAGCTGAATAGGACACACCGAGTCATTCTTCGGTGTCCTTCAGGTGAGAAGCATACATTGTGCCAGGAAAAGGCAATTTCTGCCACCTGACCCAGCGCCTCTTCCCACTAGCCCCTGGGAAATTCAAACAAAAGGTAGAGATTGTCTTCTTTTAGATAAACAGCAGTAGTAACAACACCACCAGGAATTAATACAAGCCGTTGTTTGTTGAGAGCTTACCTCGTTATCCATTCCTTATGTTAATGGTTTACGTTGCCAAACTTCTTTAATCTTGACAACAAACTTGCAAAAGTGGATATTATTATATTTCTATTTGTATATGAGGACACAGAGAGCAGCAACTCGCTGAAGATTTTCTAGCCTATGAGGCATAGAAGCAGAGTTTAAACCTAGAACCAACTCCAAAGCCGGTGGGCTTCCCTGCAGCCACACATTTGCCAGGGCTTTGATTGGTGCGCAGGCATTTATGGCAGAGGCGGTAATTCATCACTCTTAGCCTAGCCAGTTGTTTTCTTTGGGTTTTGCAAGAGATCGTGTTTAAGGTAAACTGGTTATCACCTGCCCAGACGCCAGTGATTTACAATTATTTCTTTATTAAGAAAACGTTCAGCGAATGAGTGGTCTTTCTCTGAAAAAATGCCAACAGAGAGGCCTTGTCAGTTTTTTGGCAGAGACATATCTAAACACATAAAAACAAGTTTAAACACTATCATTTATGCATGATTCTTTCTTGGCATCATCTCTCACTTGCCACAATTTAAAGCCAGAAAACACTTATTTCTACTTTTCTTACTCTAGAAATAATCCAGCTTTAAGTGGACCTAATTCCTTCCCAGAAGAGGAATGGTTTTGTCAGGACCCGGTTGTGCACACTGTGTCTGAGATGTCAAGGATTCCATTTGCTGCACAGCTGCACGGATGCCGAAAGCTGGTGCCCAGCCAGAGCTCGGTGCCCACTGAGATCTGGAGTCTGGAATGATAAACACACAGCTGCCTGTGGCGAGGGCCACAGGCACACAGGATGGCCGCGTCTCAACCAGAGTCAGCGAAGCCTGCGCGAATCATTAATCCGACTGCTTATATGTTAAATATCACAAAGCGAGTACAAAATGGTGAGCTGTCTCGATGGAAAGAGAGGGAAAAGGCACAAGCAGTTTAAGGGAACAGGAGAGTAAGTGGCTATAAGTCCTTTGCAAAGTCCTGCTCTAGGGCTGATTTACTGCCAGGAAGCCCTCTTACTGCAAATAGTTCATAAAGCCTATGACCTGAGCACTTGCCCACGGGACCACAATAACATTTATCTAGCATAAATTAATGTGTTTCAACCACTAATTCAATTTGGCTGTCTCATTCTTCTGGTTTTGGCAAAGCCTGGCCTTGCTGTAAAGTCACTCCGTGACTCACACGAATAGCTGTGTTTGTTAAGGAGTCACACACCACTGGGAACAAAGAGTGCTATTAGTTGAGTAGTCATAAAAATATACCTCCAGAGCACATTTGGAACTGTGCTAATTGAAACTTCCTCTTTAGAGGAGGCTGATCAAAACCAGCTGTAGGAGTCAAGCAGGAACAGATTTCAACATCACATTAAAAGCAGTGCAAATTCAGAAAGAGCAGCTCGTGCAAGAAGAGGGCGTCTCAGCCCGAACAAATGCTCTAATTGGCTCCCGACATGCTGCAGAGAGAGCCTGTGACCCGAGCCTGGAGCGCCGTGGAAAGAAACTTCTCCAGGAGAGCTGAAACAAGAAAGCTGTGCTGCGGTTCTCCTCCTGAAATTCCAAACCTACCAACACTGTCCAAGAAAGTGTGTGAAAGCCACAGACGCCCACTGAACTTAGGAAAATGAAGTGGTATATTGTTCTGAAAAGGGAAAAAACTCGAGCTTTAGCATTTTCATTGGTAAGATAGATTTTTAAGGACACCCATTAGGATGCAAAACAAAAACAAAACCTCCAACTCACAGAGGAACAGACAAACATAATCCAAACAAGAAACAAAAACCTGGATGAATCACAGGAAAATACAGATGACGTTTAAAGACCGAAATGAGAACTCTCTCTTCCTCTTTGGCGGCATGCAAATTTCTTTTTTCAAGGCATACGGGCTACAGTCTGCTAATTTGTGTAGAATAATGTGCATCTGTAGTTTTGCAGAATATGTAGCACAATCCTGTATTTTCTGTGCTCGCTTTGCTTGAGGGTGGTCTAGCTATTTGTAAAGGAAGCAGTCATTAAATTATAAGTAATATACTCTATCAAATATGTGAGTTTTAAAATTTAGGTGAGTGTAGTGTCTGCAAATGTTAAAGCAAGTTTTGTTATATAATGCCTTTGGGTAGCATGTTAAATTAGGAGGGCTCACCGATCTTTTTAGTCATTTACTTATCAGTTTAATGGAGGGTCTACTTTTAGAGTGATGTCACAGTGATTCCTGAAGATTCAGGGTACGGGAGGTTTGTTTATGTTGATGTAGAAAGAATCATCATGGATGAGACCAACTACATATAATACAGGAATTATAATGATTATTCTGGAAGATATAATTATAGCCTCACAAATAATAACATGAAAGTTAATGATTTTGCTATATTTTTACCATGTTCTGAAATGTAGTAAGTGGCTAACTTGTCCTTACGTTTTTATTTTCTTTCCTTTTATCACAAATAAAAATATATTAAACTAACTCATTGGGTTTAAAAACAAAATAAAACAAAGCACCCACACAAAAAGAAATGATATAGTTGCATAATTATACAACTATATCGCTTCTATTTTTATCCTTAAAACCTGCATCTAGAGTTTTTTTTTGGGGGGGTGCTGGGGAGCGAACTCAGGGCCTTGTGCTTGCCAGACAGGCACTCTAACCACTGAGCTAAACCCCCAGCCCGCATCTAGAGTTTAACAGACTTACGTAGCGTGGCCTCTGGTGCATACGACATGGTATTCTGAATTTGTGAGATTCCATCACAGAGTATTTCAATGCTTTTCAATTTTTCATAAGACTTGCCAGATGCTGCATCATTCTCAATGCATAATGCAGTTCACCTTCCAAGGCTATGCTCCTGGTTTCATTTGTTTGTCTAAGTACTAAAGGCATTAGGAGGGCTTGTGTTTAATGATTTCAGTCCTGAGGAAGAAGGCTGAAAAGTCTGGAAACATTTCTAAAGATAATTCAAGATTAAGTGATGAAAAATAATACATAAAATATAGTCAAAGACTCATTACTCTGATTTAAAATGGGGGTCTTAAAAGTAGTCATTGACCCTACTTTTCCTAATTTTCCTAACTTCCTAGGAAAGAAATACCCAGAAAGAATGAGTTCTCATGTTGACTCCGAAACTGGAGTTGAAGCTAACTGAAACAGTGTAGTGGTAGGATGTTCTAATACTGGAATGTACAAGTCCCCCATTACCTAAGAAGTGAAACAAAAAATAAATAATAAATAAATAAAATAACTTCTGTGTTTCATATGATTCAATGTTATTGCTTAGATCTGAAATGGCTCACAGAGTCTCATGTGTTTGAAAAAGATTGGCTCATGGGGGCGCTCGACCCATCAGTGGTTGCATCTGCTGCTGAGCTCAGTAGCTGAGTGTGCTGTCAGGCAGCAGGGCCCCTTTGGATGTGCGGCACTGAGGCCGTGGGCAGGAAGGTTATAAGCCTGTCTGTGGCTACTGCTTTCTATCTCAGCTTCCTTGCTGTCTCTGGTTGAGCACCTTGTCCTCTGCTGTACCCTTCTGCCATCCTCTTTCTGCTTGCAATCAGCCAACATTAGACTGAAATCATGAACCACAAGAAACCACACCTCCTTCAGTTATGGGTGTTGAGTATTTTGTCTCGCTGATGAGAAAGTGACTAAGACAGTCAAAAACACCCGAAACGGGTCCATGTCAAAGTGGTTTAAAGGCCTTTGTTTCTTTCCTTTTGCTTCATCCCTGATTCAGAACATTGTCTATACTAAAAGCAGTCTGGCAGCTGTTCTCAAGACTGAGGGTGCTCCATTCTGAAGGAAAAAGAGTGTCTCCTCCTTCTTTTCACAGCGTAGGTGATTTCTCGTTGTGAACAGACAGAGGTGGTTTACATAAACTCAGGGAAATCCAGTGGGTTGCTTTGGGAGGTGATGTTGCACATTCAGGAACTAAAACACCAATGTTGAGCCTGCACCAAGTCGAGCGTCCCCCTCAGTCCGGTAGGAGCACAGCAGACAATCTGCTAAACCCTGAAATTGTGTAGGCAGCTCAGCATGGTCTGTCTGAGAAGCCCAACAGACCAGAAGTCAGGAGAGTGTATAAAGACTAAGCCTGTGTAGATAGTTCTTTATTGTAAACATTTTAAATATCCATCACGAAGCATATGAAAAAACACGGCACAACAAGAAACAAATATTTATCATTGTAAGGATTCAAGTGAAGAGCAGACCTCTGAATCAGTGAATTACAAAAATCAAAATATTAATTTAAAACTTTGTCTGGTAAGTCTTCCTCACCAAGGCAGGTGGGCTGTGCATCTATGGCTACATTTCTTCAACTCCCTCGAAGATGTGTGGTCAAGATGAAGATTTCCTCAATGGAAAAGGACTGACTGGATATCCCCAGATGAAAAACCAGAGGAAAGAAATAAAATGACCCCCAAAAACGCTTGTCCTGGACATCTACTTCATTTTCTTTTTGTTGACTAGAAATAGTGGTAATTAAAGCACTCTCAGAAGACGAATAGTGAAAATGGCAGTGCTCCATGCATAATGATGGAATTTAACTCTCATTACAGGAATGACTAGAAAACTTGGAGAACTATTAAGTTTGCTTGAAGACACATAACAGCTAACAAAGCAAGAAGAATTGTAGGAATAACTTGCAAGGAAGAATTGTAGGAATAACTTGCAAGGAAGAATTGTAGGAATAACTTGCAAGGAAGAATTGTAGGAAAAACTTCTATGAAAAGACAAAAACCCCAGATAAATGAATCCAGCACTTGAGATATGGGAACAATTTCTCCAGGGCAGCTTCCAATTTTGGGATGCGTGAAGGAAAAGCTAAGAAGCTAAGACTTGTCACCAACTTGCAAGACTATAGGGCCAAAAATGGAAGTCTAGGGATCACAAAGGGTTAGAAGACCTGTGTGCTTTGTGCTAGGGCCCTGAGGGGTACACCCCAGAAATAAGGATAATTTGCACATACACCAGCTGTTGCAGGGAATGACAGTGGTTTTAAATCACTCGCATTGAGATTTAACAATCTCATTAATTGAATAATAGAGATTGCAACCATCTCGGATTGCTAGTGCCACTGGTTGTCTACTAAAATGAATGTAAAAATTACATTTTATTTATCATTCGTTGTTTTTCCCCAAGCGAAGCTTATAGAGGTACATTTTACATTCAATTAAATTCCCCCATTTTACTCTGAAATTCTATGAGTTTGGACAAGTATGTACACTTATGTAACTCCCACTACGATAAGCATATGAAATACTTCTATTATCTCTAAACATTCTCTCATACCCCTTCATGATCAACCCCTCACCTTGCCCATGACAGCCACTGACTTGATTTTTGTTACTATAATTTTGTCCTTTGTAGGATTTACCATAAATAGAATCCTGCAGTATGTTGCTTTTGAGTCCAAACATTTTACTTAGCACAGTACGTTTGAAATTTGTATGTTTGCATAAGTAATTATTGCCCCATTTTATTACTGAGTAATATTTTAGTATGTTTATGTACCATAGTTTATCATTCATCATTTCAGGGACATTTTAAATAGTCTGCAGGTTTGCCTTTTTTGTACAAAAAGGACATATATATTTATGTACAGGTGTTTTGAATAAACATACTTGTTTATTTCTCCTGGATATGGTTTGTCCCCAAGGATTCATGAGCTCAAAAATTGGTCTCCAGTATGTTGACATGAGAGTTGGGACCTACAGTATTAGAAAATCGTGAACACTCTCCCTGGTTAGTACTTATGGTGCGATCCATCATAAGATGATGTGGATAAGGAGGCCCTTGCTAGAGCTGACCATGTGCTTTTTGGACTTGGTCCAAAACTGCAAGCGAAATACACCTTTTTCCTTATACTTAATTATCCAGCCTCAGGTATTTTGTCACAGTAGTGAAAAATGAACCTATTCAATGGCTGCACCCATTTTGCATTCCCACCAATAAGGTATGAAAATTTGGGTTCCTTAATGTGATGGCTAACATTTGATGTGGTCAGGTTTCTTTTCTATTTCCTTTCTGTAATTAAAAAAAGGAAAAAGAAAAATAGACATTTTTAAGTGTGTAGTAGTAGCCCTTTGCGATTTTAGTTTTCAGTTTCCTCAGGATTAATAATGCCACATTTCTTTTCTTGTGCTTATCTTTATCAATTTTTCTTCTTCTATATTCTAGTTTTTGGATTATACTTTAAATCTGGTGGTAGTTCTTGTTATTTTCCTATTTGGCCTTGGATTTCTTTATTGATCTTATGCACAATTCTTTTATCAGATGTCTGTTGTGCAAATCTTATCATAGTTTGTGGCATCTCTTTCCATTGTCTTTTCCAGTGTCTCTCAAAGAGCAGAAAGTTTCAATTTCAATGATATCCTATCACTTTTCTCATTATAGTTTCTGCTTTTCATGTAGTAAAATTTCTCATCTTATCCAAGGTCACAAGATTTTTTCCAATACTCTCCTCCTATACTACTTTTATGGAGTTAGGTTTCATATTCTGGTCTGTGATTGTTCACATTAATTTTTATTTATGATGTGACATATGGATTGAGGTTCACTTATTGGTATGCAATTATCCAATTATTCCAACAATATTTATTAAAAATACTAAGGTTTTCATTGACTTGCCTTAGAAGCTTTATTGAAAATCAATTTACCATATTTTTTGAATCTATTTCTAGACTGATTAGCTGGTTCCATTGACCTATATTTTTGTTATTTTTCTTTATCTTACAGTGTTAATTGCTGTAGATTCAAAGTAGGCCTTATAATCTGTGCATTCTACATTTGGATTTATTTTCAATTCTAATTTCTTTGCTTTTCTCCCATAAGCTTTATAAAGAGCTTTTTTTGACAGATCTCCCCACACATATGCATACACACACATATACACAAAGATTTTTTGTATTTTAATTGGGATTACACAAATCTATAGAACATTTTAGAACAAAATTAGCATTTTCACAATATTGACTATCTCAGTCTGTGAACATTGTTTTACAGTTCTAAGCATCCAGATCTGGTACATATTTTATAACATTTCTCACAGAGTTGTTTATATTTTGATGTCATCGTAAAAGACACTGTTTTATATAATTTTAGTTTCTAATTTTACATAACAACTATATTGAAAAAATTGATTTTTATACATTGAATTTTCCCCAGATAATCTCTCTAAACTGACCCTCAGTTCTAGTAAATATTTTATAGGTTTCGTGGAATGTTTAAGGCAGACCATCTTGTTATTTTTTAATAAAGACTTTTAAAAAAATAAAGGTATTTCTAATAAAGACTTTTTCAAAAAATAAAGATATTTTAAAATTTTACTTCTCTTTTCCCAAGCTGGACGTCTGTTATTTCTTTTCCTTTCTTAAAATGCCCTAGCTAGTGAACAATAGTGGAAGGAATATGTGTTTTTTGCTTCGTTACCAATTTTAAGAGAAAAAATTCAATACTGCACTCTCATGAATGATGTTAACTGCAGAGTATTTGTGTGTTGTCTTCTATCAACATCCTTTATCTAGTCGAAGACTTTTCCTTCGATTCTGATTTTACTGAGAGACTTTTTATAAAATCATTAATGATATTGTATTTTGTCAAATGTTTTTTGTGCATCTATTGTGAAGATAATGTGAAAAGTTTTCTTTAGCCTCTTGCAATGGTAAAATATATTCGTTTTTTTTTTTAATATTGAAAGAACTTTGTATATGTGGGATAAATCCCACTTAGCACTGATGCACTATCTTTTGCTCTATATTGCCGGGTTTGATTTTCCAATAGTTTTTGAGAAATCAATTTTTAATAATTGTTCATATATAATGTCTGTATTCAATAAAAGTAAGGATACCTGCAAATATATAATTCAACTTGAATAAAAAACTAAGAAAATGGACAGATACTAGAAATAGGCTCAAAAGGACTCTAAGAGACAACATGTAGAATGGGAGAAAAAACTCTGCCAGCCATTCAGGTCTAGAATATACAAAGAACTCAAGTTATTTAATACCAAAGAACACATAATCTAATCAATAAATGTGTAAATGGACAAAAACTTCTCAAAATTACAAAGGCCAATAAGTATATGAAATACAGTTTCAAAGTCACTGGATCAAGATTCTGTCTCACTCCAGTCAGAATGGCTATCATTAAGAATACCAAAATATTATAAATGTTAGTATGAATGTGGGGGTAAAAGAAACATACACTGTTGATGGGAATGTAAATTAGAATAGCCAGTATGGAAATCAGTACGGGGGTGCCTCGAGAAACTAAGAACAGAACTACTGTGTGATCTAGCCCTACTTTTTCTCGTTGTGTACCTGAAGGAATCAAAATCAGCACAGACACCTGTATAACCATGTTTATTGCAGCACTATTCACGATAGCCAATATACGAAATCAGCCTAGGTGCCTGTCAACAAACGCACAACAATGTAGTATTATTCAGCCACGAAGAAGAATAAAATTGCATTCTTTGCAGGAAAAAGGGATGGAACTGGAGATCAGTATGTTAATCAAAGAAATCTGGACTCAGAAAGAGAAGTATAGCACCTTTTCTTTCATATGTGGAATGTAGGTGGGGGACAGGGAGACATCAGAAATGTGGAATGAAGACTATTAGAGAAAAGGCAGTTGGGAGGCGAGCGTCAGGAAGGGCGGTGGGCACAGGATATGGTCATAGTATGTTACATGCCTGTAAGACAGTGTCACAATGAAACACACTGTGTATAATTAATATGTGCTCATAAAAAGTTTTGTGAAGTCAAAAAAGAAAAAGATTCTTGATTACTATGTCAAAGAAGCATAATTTTAAAAGTCAATGCATACTATATTCATGTCAATGAAAAACAGGGTTTGGAATTTTGACACAGAGCTGAAGGGTTGTGGGCTTGTACCATTTCTTTCCAGTTGTTCTTTGCCTAATAGATCTTTTTGCTGCCTGCTAAAATTACTCTAACATAGGGAGGGTGAGCGTGATTTATGTGGAGATTAGACTGGCAAAGACAGTTCCAATGCCATGTGGGAAAGAAGCAAGAGGGGAACCTGAAACCCCACTTCTCTGATAAGTCCCCTACTTCTGGTCAACCTCTACTCCAGACTGCTTGTTCTTCCCCCTATACGTATAAGCAGCACAGAGTTCCATCTTCCTGAAGTCTCAAGATAGGTGTGTCTTTTTGTTCCTGTTTTATTTTCCCAAATAAAAGTGACAAGTATATGTATATTTGGTTCTACATGTTCTGCACGTGTGGGACACAATTTTTTTCTGTGTTTTCCTAAAAGATAATGAGAGGTAATAAATGTTTACTTATCAATATCTTTCATACTTGTAAATTTGCTGAGAATTACTTTTCCCTTATGTGAAATTTCGGCTATATGTGATTTTAAGTGTTCTGCTACTTGAATTTTTGTTTGATTTTTATTCATTTTCACATCCTTGATAATAAAAATTTTAAAAAATCATATACTTACTGGTGAGGAAGTGGGATGTGTTTGAAATTTCAGGAAACCGATACTGAATAAGGTATATAACTGGTAAAATAAAAATAAAGGCAAAATCATCATAAGGAAAATGGTATACATAATGACCAAATAAGAATTTATGAATTATGTAATCTAGAAAATTTATAACCAGATAATTGATAGTGGCATTAATAGCAATTATATTATCAAGTGTAATATCAGATATAGCATATATAGTATACCATAATAATATAATATGTATATACAGACATTCCGTTGCTATAGTATAAGACAAAATAGAATTTAGATACTGTCAGTTAAGGATTCTTGCTTTCCAGATATTCATGCCAGGGATATGTCGCATACTGGTCACAGCCAAAAGCATGGTGGAGGCCTTAGGGCAGCACTATCTCTGTTCAGTATAGGACGCCTCTAACAGACAGCTGCTGAAGGTCACTATAAGCCATTTCATTGATGACATCATGCTAATCAAGAAAGATGAGCACAGAACGACAAGCATACATGGGGACAACTGCAGACAAAGAAACTATAATTCTATTCTGTGGCTCTGAATTTCTCACATTTTTTTGTAATTCCATTTTACTTCATACTTTGAAACTCTGTGGCCTTACTTCCGATTTTCTGGATGACCTCCTAAATGGATGACTTTTATACTCAGTTGGTAGTGGCTCACTTTCCATCTTTAATGCTTTGAGTCCGAGTTAGTATGTCAGAATACTGTTAAAAGTGTGAGGTGGTAATTGAGGGAAACCCTTGAAGGTGTACATAAGGGCGAAGGGAAGAAGCAGGGAGTGCTTTCAGCCTGTAACTTTTTGGTTACTTCCCTGTGAAAGGAGAGAGGAGAGTTGGGCAGAAAGAGATTCTGATTAGAGCGAAGTGCTGAGTAAGTCTTGGCCATGATGAAAGGTATTTCTTGAGTGAAGACTGACAGGATTGTCCCACGCTGGGCAGAAGCGACCGGGCTCTCACACTGTTCACATGTTCTGTCTCTGCTAGAAGTAGTTTGGTATAAGTGTGTCCCCGCCATGACACATAGTGGCTTCACAACAGCATCTGAAGAACGTCAGCCAGCCCTGTTTTCCTGAGAGTTTCTGTGAAGGAGGGTCCAAGCAGCACATTCCTCTATTCTATAGCCCACCTCCCAGGCCACATAGATTTACTGCTACTTAACTATTTGAAGGAAGCCAACTCCAGAGATTACAAACTGAAAGCCAAAGGATTTACAGGAGGTTGTTAACAATCCTTTAGGAACGATGGTTCTAGTTTTTAATAAATTATATCTCAAAGGAAAAAGGAAATAAAAATGCTACCAGTACTAATGAGCATTAGATTTAGCTGCATGTGTCTGAAAACTTAAAAAAAACCCAGCAACTTAAATATGATAGAACTTCATTATACAAACACACATGCACGGATCCACCCATAGACACCATCATTTTTAATGGCTGCAGTATCAAGACAGCTTTATGGCCTCTTTGGGAGGTCAGGCTCTAATCTTTACCCATCACTATATTTAGTATTTCATTTTCAAGGTTCTATTATGGTAAATGTGGCTGACAGCATTCTAACCATTATGTCCAGTGTTCTAGATGGAGGGAGGAAAGCCAAATAAAACAGTGTGCAGCTTCTCTCTCAGAAAACTTCCTGGAAATCTCTTACACCACTTTCATATATCTCTTTGACTAGACTCACAGCCACCGTAGCAGGCTGCAGTATTGTGTGTGCGTAACTCTGTGAGAATTTCACATGAAAACATGCCAGCCCCATGACAGTTTAGTGCATGGCCATACATGGACAAAAGGAAGTATGCTAGAAGGTCACCAGAGGTCTCCTATCTTGAAAGAAAGAGAGAAATAGATTGAGAGTGATATTGGCAGATAAGTAGGTGTCTTTCCTAATCAAATCATTTTTAAACTAGTACGACTTTGATGCAATATCAATACTGGGCAGGAAAACATGGGAAAAGGAAATGATACACATTATACTAATAAAAATAAATTGAAATAAGATGAGATAAACATATCTATCACAGAATTAAAAACAATAATAAATTTGTCCCAGTGACGGTTTGTCCTGGGAATTCAAGTACTGTTAACATGAACAAATGAGATGAACAGTGTGATAATTTTAAAACACACAGATTTTTAAACAAAAACAAGAACTGATTTTTGTTAATATTTCCAAACTATGAATAGGGGATTGTTAAAGGATCTCTATTAGAAATGTAACAAATATTATACTATTAAACTTGAAATGCACTATCACCAAAGGATGACAAAATTTTGTACACTGGTCGAAGTGTCTCAGCATTTTTATAATAGCAAAAGCAAAAACTGATTATTTACATATGAAATCTAAGGAGTTCTAGGAATGAACTACTAGGATTAAAATGAGAATAATAAATCTGTCAGAATCTGAGATTGACATTTAAAAATCAAAATCACCCCTTAATTAACCAGTTACTTATCAACATAATAATGCAAAAAAGAAAAGATACCATTTATAATAACAATAAACATTTTAAGATAAAGATACAAGAATAATTAAAGATGTGTACTATTTAGAAGAGAATTATAGTATATTACTAAAGACAAAAATTTTTAAAAGCTTGGATTAGTGAGATATAACATGCTCACAATGGGGGAAGACTCAATAGTTAAAGATGAATTTTCCCCAAATTAATGTATAAGTTTAAAACACTTCAAAGAAAACCCCATTTATTTTTTCATTTCATTAATGTGGCAAACTAATTAAAAATTTCAGGTAGAAAAGTAAAGGACAAAGATATTCAAGGCAATTTTGAAGAATAATAAAGTAAGATAATTTCCCTCAGAGATATAAAGACTTAGCAAAAACTTACAGCAGTTATAATATTCTAGATAGAAATGTAGACATATTTTTAAAAATGGGTCAAAATAGAGAAACTACAAAGAGAACTATGCTTAATTGGAAAATTATTTGAGAGAGGTGAAGAAATGATTAGATATTCACTAAATAGTGATGAACAAATTAGCTATTCATACTGAAAAACTGAATGAATAATAAAATGCGTAACAAAAATGAAATTTTGATAAAGACCTCATTTAAAAGGCAAAATTTTAAATCTTTTAGAAAGAAATAGAAGGGTTTACCTTCATGACCTTTTGGTAGGGAAAGCTTTCTTACATAAGGCTCAAACAGCACTTACACAATGGAAAGTGCAGTACCGACAAATTTGACCACATTAAACTTTTTATTTTTCAGTGTGAAGAGTAGCAAAGCTAAAGATAAGTCACATGCTGGGAGAAGGTAAGTGAAAAAACATAGAAATAACAAAAGGACAGTATCTAGAATATTAATAATAAATATAAAAAGTTAAAATAAGTAAATGTTACAAGGAATAATTCACAGAGTATGAGGTTGGGGATTTAGCTCAAGTGGTGGAGTGTTTGCCTACCAAGCACAAGGCCTTGAGTTCCATTCCTAGCACCCCCCCAAAAAAATTCACAGAATAGATAACTAAAATGATATAGATACATACCACATATAGATATATCCAGCATTATTTAAAATCAAATAAATTAAAATTGAAACAATGAATCATACCCATAATATTAGCATATATACCAAGATCCTGAGAATCCATCAATTGCTTGCAAGTCTGAAGGAAATTTGAGTTTCCATATGCTGCTTTAGGAATTTAAATTGATATAATTATTTGGGGACAGTCAGATAAAATCTAATAGAGCTGAACCATATATTGTCCCAGCCCAGGAATCCCAATTGGTTTTCATCCTACAGCATTCTACCAGTATCCTGGCGGCAGGGATAACCCCTTTCAGTGCAAGATGTGCAGCCAGATTCCTTGGCCTCTGCCCTCTCTACCCAAAACAATCTGTGTTATGAGGCGACTTGTGCGCCACCTCTCAATTCCTATGTTCAAATCCTAACCCTAAATGTTTTAAGTGTTCAGAGTTAGGATCATTAAACAGGTAATTAATTCGAAACGAGGTCAATAGAATGGGCTCTTATCCAATATAAGGAGCGTCTTTATAAGAAGAGTAGACCAAGGTGCAGACATGTCACCGAGGGAAGGCCTTATGAAGACACAAGGAAACAACGGCCATCTGCAAGCCAAGGACAAAAGCCCCAGGAGAAAACAATCCTACCAGGATTTTGATCCAAGATTTCTAGCCTCCAGAATTTTGAGAAAATAAATTTCTGTTGCTTAAATCAGCCAGTTTGTGTCACTTTGTGATGGCAGCCGTATACACGGTGACAGAAAGAAGGCTCTCTTGCAGATCCAAATGCTCCTGGAGTGACATTGTTCAGAACCTCTGCTAGCACATGCCAGAAAGACAAGATGCTTTCTGCAGCTGTTAGAGGAAGAAACTCGATTGCATGTATGGTGTAACACAATGGAGACTTCATCTAAACATGGTGTTGAGTAAAAGAAGAGCAACATCATAATATACACTGCGTGTTATCATTTATGTAATGTTTAAATGAGAAAAAATAATGTAGGTGCGGAAACATCTGGCAAAGTGTAAAAACTGAGGTGGAAAGGATTTGTCCTAACTCCAGAATTTGGGTTATCGGTGGGAAGAGAGAGAATAGATGTGGTGAAGGGGTCAGGGAGACAACAAAGAGACTCCTGATGCTTCTCAGGGGGTTATTGCTTTTAGAAAAGTACATAGCAAATATGGCAACGTTTTGACATCTACTAAATGTGGCGAGTAAGTAAGTCAGTTTAGGTTAAATTATTCTTTTTAGTTTTCTGAATGTTTTTGAAACATTTTTTAAAAGGGTAATCCTATGTTTTATCATAAGACAAACAAAATTTGGAAAAGCAGTTTCTTTCCCTTCAAGGAATTAACTTTTAAATTATAGGTAATAGCTGGTATATTTTGGAACTTACTTAGAAGATGTGGTTTGTTGCGTCTCCCCTCATTTCCTCCTTCCCCCTTTCAGGGACACCAGCTAATCCAGCAATTTATGTGCTTGCATTCTTTGCTGCAGCTGTGTGCTAATTCTAGACTAAACCCCTCAAATTAGCAATGGATAATAATACACTAATTAAAACTAGAACACAAAGCAGTTTTTCCAGAAGCAATGTGAAATAAACTCGCTGATTATTATCTGTGTATACTATAACAATTTTAGAGGCTCATTACTGACACAAGAAAATATACTAAAATAAACATGCTCAGAGTTGCTACTTGAGTAATATTGATTTTACTTCTCAGCTTTGGGATATGTACAAATATCATTATTTCAGCATCTCCTACCCCTTCCACCTTCCCCTGCAAGAATCCCCACATCAAAACAACATAACCACTATAACAAAATAAAATAGCTATTTAGAAAGAATTTCATTATATTTGCCTTGTAAAAATGATCTCCTTTGGGCTATTCTTGTTCTCTTTGTAAACCTGTTTGACATTTGCCTGATCCCAGGTAAATGAAATAATATGAGCTTTCTTTTCAAAGACTGAGTAATTCTAAATTGCATTATTTCCCAAATACTGAACAATGAAGATGACTGAGAAAATTTTACTTCTCATTCTTAACTGGACAGTTGTATAACTCTAAAAATCCTTAAATATTTAGAAATATTTAGGGTTTATATCATCACTAAACTAATTTAAATCATTCAATGATTTAGCATTAGTGTTACAATTAGCTGTCTAATGTAATACAGAAGACTTAAAAATAATAATTAACACAGTTTATGCTTGAGATTGTGTTACCTAGAAGGGTTCCCAGATTCACTGCACGGCGCTGTCAGGAAACCTATTGGCATATTCTGTAACTCTACACCTAAATCAGTGAGTTTGTAAGACACCTTTTATTTTAGCACTTTGTTATCTCTATCTGTCAAACAAAATAACAATATTCCGTATCTACTATTCTTTCTTCTGCTCAAGAGACATTTAGGCGATTTTGACTTCCTTCATTGTAAGATGACATAAAGCAGCTTTCTACTCTTGAAAGAAAGGAGAAAGGAAGCAGATAAGATAAAGACCAGATAAGCAGCTGTTGAAAGGCTTCCGGTAAAAGACTGCAGCTCATCCACAGTGCTAGTAGCGGAGGTAAGAAAAGAATACATGTAGGAACTGGAAAAAGAATCGAGAGAGCTGTGTTTTGCTGGTGTGTGTGTGTGCGTGCGTGAGAGAGAGAGACAGAGACAGAGACAGGGAGACGGAGACAGCAAGAGAGATGCGTAAAAAAGGAATTAGAGAACTCCATGATTGTACTGAGATTTTTGCCTCAAGCAAGTGAATGGATAGTGGTATTATTTACTGAATGTGAATGATGTGGAAATGGAAGTTTTGATAGACTGTAAACAAGGAGTTAGGTTTTGATTATACTATTTTGAGATGCCTTTTAACCACTTACATAGCTGTGTCAGCTAAGGAATTGGATATTTAAATATGGAGAGACAGATAAGGCTAGATCTCTACTTTTGAAAGTCATCAGTGTAAAGGTGATATTTAAAACATATGCTTTTCATAAAGTTCACCAAGAGATAACTTGGAGAGATAAAGAGAAGGAAACTCAAAACATGAGAGGACTATTTTATGACTCCAGCAATCCCGAGATGAGAATAGTTTTAATTGGGAAAAAAATGAGATAGTATGGATTTTAGAGTATGGCCATAGGTCTAAACATGATGATGTCAAGAGCCATTAGAAAAGTATAACATTTCCATAAAATGGTATTTATAAGCTTTCAGTGCAGATGGAAGCTTTTTCTAGTGAACTTTTAATTTCTCTGAATAACATAAAACCAGAACTTAGTGGTCTCTAATTTTGGTAATAATTTACATAGATCTTGTACTGTTCCTCTTTTAGTTTTGGGAGACTTTGTTCCTTTTGAAGTAATGTACCTATTATTTCCCTCTTGGCAAGTGTGCAGTAAATACTGTCCCGCATTATTGAGCCACTAAATTTAACTGATTGTATCTTTTTATCATGTTAGTATTAATGGCTGATATGAGCAAGAACCATGCGAGGACAGGCTTTGCAGATAATTTGGGTGAAAATGCTGAATTATCTGAAATAAATAGAGATTCCATGTGTGGTTTTTACTTCCTACGCCATGTAACAATTATAGTTATTCTGCTCAAATATCTGTAGCAGTGAGATCAATGGCAAAAATAGTGCTTGAAAAACAAGAGAAGAAATGGCAAACATGTTATTTATTTGCTTAAATCTATTATAATGCGACTGGCAGTGTTAGTCTCATTAACAGAAGGACCTTTCTTTCCATACGCCAGCTGGAATAATAAAGGAGGCTATGTGACATTTAAAATGTGATTGCTCTGCTATCTGTAGATGATTCTGTTTCTGATACTTACTGATCACAGAGGAAAGAGATCTGAGTAGAATGTAAACCATCTTGTTCATCATCTGCATTCTCAACAAAGACAGCATTGGGGTTAAATGCTATAATACAGCAACAAGGATATGGTGAAAAGTATTTGTGTTGAAATCCTTGAACATTTATTTGAAGCATTTATGCAATTGTTCTTTTGCCATGTGACAGTCCAAGAGTTGGTAGAATACATCTGTTGTGTTTTTCTTGAATAGGCAAAAATAAATTATAATTAGGGGACTACTGCTTTGTGCATATAAATATACTGCTTCTTTTGAAAGAAGTTGTTCCAAACAAATGAAAAGCATGCAGATTTCCCTCTTTGAATGGTTAGCAAATATAGACTCATTTTGATGCCTTTGTTTTAATGATGAAACAATGATCTTGAATGGAAACATACCGTTAGAGATTAGGCATCATACACCAAAGTGAGTTTTGAGATAAATATATGAATCAAAGTTATGCAAAATTATTTGAACTGAGAATTTGCTTAAATCTCAAAGAATCAAATATTTTTTAATGTCTTATTAGTACATTTGCAGTACACAATGATTACATTCCTTGTGGGAAGTTCATACATGTGTGCAGCACATTTTAATACTTTTTAAATCCCTTTTCCCCTATGTTCCCTCTCTCCTCCCTCCATTACTTGGTCCTCTTCCCATTTGCAAATATCTGTGTCCCTATTTCCTATTATCTATTGTCTTAGTTAGTTTTCACATGGCTGAGACAAAATACCCAACACCAAAGTTAAGAGAGGAAAGGTTTATTTAGCTCGCAGTTTATAGAGGTTTTAGTCCACAATCAGCTTGGTGGCATGGCAGACAGGCAGAAGGCAACAAGATAAGCAAGAGGGCCTAAGCAGCTTCTTTCTGCCACTTATATTTTATCCAGGCTGCTGGGATTATGGTGGTGCCAAACCAATCAGTTGACTGATCTAGTAATCACACACCCTTAATCCCAACATCACACACTCTAGATTCAGCCACCTCTGAAAAAGCCCCACCTATGACCACATGAGGTTTGGGGGCACATCTAGACACAAACCATAACATCTATTTTTTTATTTTGCTCTTTATTTATGTATTGATGTTTTCATATAAGAGAAACCTCCGATATTAAAACATGTATATTATTATACAGTGTTTTTCAGTTTCTTGTTGGCTGTTCCAACACAAATTCCAAAATGAAAGCTTTAAGGGAGGAATTTTGAGCATTCCATTTTCATGGTTGAAGGAAGAAATAGTAACCTAAGAGACAAATAATGGCCTATGTAATATATCACTTGGGTGGCCAAGCTTCTCTATTCCTGCAAGTTTCAGCCTGGGATTTTAATGGCTTCCAATTTCACTTGACCCAATTCATCCATTTCCAGTAGATATACTTATTCTTTGCACATTAAAACCAAGAAATGAACTGTAAATCATCAGATTATAAAATTTTATTCTGACACTTTCAGGAACTACATTTATTTCCCTTTCTGCCTGTGTAATGAGGTCTTGCTATTTCCTTTTTTATTTTAGAGGTGAAAAAGTAAGCCGTTTTGACTTCTTTGCATAATACCTAAGAAAAAATATAAGTCTAGTTTTCTATTTAAAAATATGGTAGTCTAGCACCAGTAGAATTTTAGGGACTTTGCCCTGCCGTCTCTCTCTGCCTGTCTCTCTCTGCCACTCCCCATCTGTCTCTGTCTCTCTGCAACTGAAATCATTACTGTTAAAATTAAAAGCTACGTAAAATATCTCAAAAGTAAGAAGATAAGACACGTTATTAAGAAATGATCAGAGACTATCTAAAAGAAAAAAAAGAGAGTGAATAACTACAAAGTGTCTATATCTCATTCTATTTCTGTATCATCAGAAAATCAGAAATCTTTAGGGAGTCTAGCATACCCCATTACCTTTTGTGGACCAATTTCATTGGCCTAGCAAATCACACATAGTTGACAGATTAAAAAGCACTTCTGGAGCCAAATTACCGAGACTTATTTTTCCCAGAATCTAGTTGGGGAAGATGCTCCTTATCAAAGTCACAAAATCACTATGAATTATGCTCCCTTCTCAAATATTCACAATGTAGAGCTTGCTAAAAGCTAAGAGCCCTGCAGTAAACTCTTTGAACTACTTTTAATATAGAGTTTTAAAAATGTGTCTCAGGATAGAGTCTTAAAAAAAAAAAAACTCTTCTTAAAACATTTGCTAAACTAAACGTTGAACTAGAATTGTAAATTTCAAACTTTAAATGAATGTTGGAATCAGCCAGATACACATGGGTTGGTTACTAACATTTCAAGTTTATGGTACTTACCTTCAGAAAGTTGGATTCTTCTAGCCTGGGATGGTGCCAAAATGTTTCATTTCTACCAAGCATTCAAGTAGAGTCCAAAGGTAGGCTTCCATACATCACACTTTAAGAAATGTGATCCTAGAAACTAACTTTTTATGAACTTTTGTTAGTAGTAAAATTCAGTGCTGACCATGTAACCACCTCGGACTTTACTGGATGAAGCAAGAACAGTTTTTCTTCCATTTAGCATCATATTATAGATTACAAAGGAAATCTGTTACTGAAACCAAGAATGCATCTTTGGCAAATGATGTGTTTCTCATGCTGGCTGGTCCACCATCCCAGTCATGCTTTCAGTGCACTTTGTCATTTGGCTTATATGTGTTTTACTATTTATACATTCAATCAAATTGTACTCAGATAGCATATAGTATTGGCCATGATAAGTAACATACAAGAGTGTATCATTTGAGAGAAAAGCAGGTAGTGATAAAGGTGATAATGGAAGTCTGTATGAGCCAGGGCCAGAGAAATCAGCTCGACTTTAACAGAGCGATACAAGTAGAAGCAAGTGTCTCCCAGGTCTATGAATTGGGTAAGAGTATGGTGTGTATCGGGTGGGTATACTGCTCAGGGCTCGTTTGGAGAAACAGTATACTTGAGAGAATCTGGAAAAGGACTTTGAGAGCATACTGGAAAGAGGCAGAAGCTGTCTCAGAAGCATGCCTGGGCCAATGAAGATTCCAGAGAAGATGAGAGTTCAGGTCTCTACTGAGATCAATTTCAATACTAAATGTAAATGCGGACATTTCTGAAAACTGAAAAGCATTCTGAATAGAGTGGAAATTGCTACAGTAGAAGCTAAGGATAAGTTAGAGTACAATTATTTTTCTACTCAGGTTTAAATTGTAGCACTATGGATTACATAACCCCTTGAGAATCTTTTCTGTCTCCATGCTCTGTGAACAACTATCTTTATGATGTGGTTTTTCTTGCACATATGAAATGTCTCTGGTAGAGCATATTAAATGTCCTGTGAAAATTTCTCTATTAAAAACCTGCATGTATGAAGAGAGGGATATGATATAGAACTACTACTGCAACAAATGCTCTGCAAGCCTACAGATACTTATCTTTAACCACAACAAACAGTTGTACTACTCTTGTTTAGTTTTAGTTTTATGAATGGTTTTAATGCATTGTCTGAAATTTAAATATGACATTCAGTGACATTCATGAATCTCTAATTTTAAGCTAATAAATGTAGTAGAAATGAAAAGTAGAATAAAATTTAGTAGAAAAAGTGAATCCCAGCCATTTTCATGAAAGAAGATAAAGAATAATGGTTGATCAAATTGAAGGTATATTCATTCACCAAGTCAGCTGGAAGTACCCAAATTGAGAGTCGATTAAAATAAACAGAAAATACACTGACATTTCTTTCCAAATAGGACATGAATCAGCAATTATTAAAGTAGTAGTCGAATAGGACATGAGAATTATTAAATCATTACTCCTTCTGTGTTTGGCTAGTAGCATATATGCTTATATATTTCTTAGATACAAAGAAAGCAACATCTGAGGAAGTGAGCTAGTAACATATGATTAAAATAATGCCTATCAATAGAGCTATAACTAAATGGAAAATAGCTTTTAGTTGTTGTGCAAGCTACTGCTGAGAAATTGATTAGGTAATTGCAGAATAGGTCTAATTCAATTGCTGATTAAAATAATAAAACTAGCTGTTTCCTGAACTGGTCATTCTGATAGCCTTCTCACAAATTGATTGGATTTGCATTAATTACGGAGTGTTTTGAACCTTGATCCTCCACCCCTACCACATATTCACAATAGATGTTCCTGGTGTTGTAGATACAATCCTGACTATTAGAAAACATTGTGTGACCTTAAAAGAAACCTTGATATATTATTTGGAAACATGGGTATGCTTTGAAGCCCTGCAAAATGACCAAGTGTGTGAAGCTGAGTTAGTGAATGTAAAGTACTTAGCACCTGGTACAGATGAATAAC
Organism: Hystrix cristata; assembly: GCA_004026905.1. Taxonomy (NCBI): domain Eukaryota; kingdom Metazoa; phylum Chordata; class Mammalia; order Rodentia; family Hystricidae; genus Hystrix; species Hystrix cristata. The sequence goes on along the minus strand of PVJO010000606.1, from coordinate 168,248 downwards.
AATTATTATTAGCAAATATTATTAATAGTTTCTTAAAGAGAAAATTACTAGAATAAAAAACAACCATTTAAATATAGCAAGTCTGATTTTATGGGCCAACTACTGTAGGAAACCTGCTTGGTGTATTTACATCTACTTTCCTTCTAACGCCTCTATTTCATACATGTAGGAAAAACCAGCATAGAATTAGATGGAGAATCCTGCTAACTAATCAAGGCAGTACAAAATATTAAGGAACGTTTCTTTCTTCCCATGCAACAGGCACTTGGATAATTGCTGCTCATTCATTCACAGTGAGACCGTAAAGTATAATGGTTTGAATTTGCGGGCTCCAGATTCAGACAGCTGGGCTTTGAACCCTGGCTTGTCCATTTACCAGAAAATTCCCTATATCTTCTGGGCTTCATATTCTGTTACTTAAAATAGAAATAGCAATAGTACCTTAGAGGGTGATTGTGAGAATTAAATATTTCAATTGAGCACTCACAATAGTGCCTTGAAAATAATCACTTTTAAATGCTAACTTATTTTATTATCATTGCCCATTTATTGAGAAAATGCATGTTTATTTGAAATGTGATGAGATCATGAATCTATGATAACAATATTCTCTTGGACCAAATATAGATGATATTCAATTTTCAAACTAGATTCTTATGAAGGAAAATAAAAGTAGGAAATACACAAAATATGAATTATTTTTGTCCCTGTAATTCATTAATATTGCTAACACCAAAGAAAAATTTCCAAATCGAGGCATAAAATAAAAGCGAAAGGTCTTTCCATGAAGTATTCATGAAAGTTTTACAGAAGCTAGAAACAAAAGATGTAGAATAAACCCAAATACCCATAATTTAGGAAAGATAAGACTTTCCATGACTAAATTGTGGACATTTTTTGACATGTGTCTTATATTTTACCTGTTTTAGAATAATGAGTATTTCACAAGAAATTTTTATTTCCCTTGACCAGTGTGACTTCTTGGATAGTCGTCTCGATGTGTAGATGCCCCTAAATCTGAATGATGAAGACTATTCACTTGTAGAAGGGTTTGATTATTTCAAATAGAATTTCAATAACTATGCATTTCTCCTCTAAATTGCTTTGAAGAAAATAGCAAAAGCAAGTACACAATTTTGCCCTAAAGAGTCAGAAAAAAATCCACCTTGGCTTGCTTTAAAATTTCTCTGCAAGATATTTTATTATTTGACGACTAAATCAGACAACCGATGCTCTTACTTCCTCTGATCTAAACAATTTTACAGAGACTACCTTGCAAATGTCCCAAGAGATGAGCCTGCACACAGTGAAAAATGTACTCAGCAGGAAATTCACTTAATGATAATGATTATTCTTCTATGTAATGGACATTTCATTGTCAGTAAAGTGTAATATTATTCTGTTGAAAGCTTTACATATGCATCCAGCTCCAAAGACATACTAGTTTAAATTACCAATCTTACTTTTCAGATTTTTATATCTTTTTGCATATTCAGTGAAATCTTTTCATGCTTGCTATGTGGACCGCTTTATGCTAGTGTCATTTGATTTTATTTAAAAAAAAAACTCATAGTTTGTGTGAATACATGAATGCAGGAATAAAGCACGGTACTCCGTGGTAGATGGTGATGGCTATTGTTCTACTACATAAGGTATTAGTATGTAGATAGAGATTTTTCTATTTTGAATTAAGAAAAGAAATACTTTTTGCAATGGTCAAATTTTAACTTGGCCAGGTTTTCCAGTCAGCAGGGGTAGAAGACACTGGTTATGTTTGGACAGCTGACTGAAAAGTTTCCCTTACACATGCACAAAATCTCTCTATTGGTTTCACAGGATCCAAAATCCCACATAGGAATATACTTACAAACAAAACACAAATATGTGAAATACCTTCAACGAAGCAAAGATTTTGCAATAACTTAAAAACACCATATTCATGTCTTTACATTTTAAGATTCTTTAGTGTTTAGGTGCATATAAGTGTGTATATGTATGTGTGTATATATGTATATATGTATGTATGTCTATAAAACATCATTCCTGCCCAACAGAACCCATTGATTTTGTAATATTATCTTCAAGGGATTTTTGGTAGTTAACACTTACACATACAGATATTTTAACATTATTATTCTAATTTATAAGATAAGAAACTATCATAGAATAATTTAAAAACTAAGTAATTTAAAAACTAAGTAATTTAAAAGCTAAGAAACTTGAATGACATTCAAGTTGTTTCTATTTTCACATTAAAAATGTAAAGTATTTTAGAAAATCTCTCTTGAAAGTTTTATCTGCAGAATTTAGAACTATACAGCTTATTAGTGAAGATATTTGTAAAGATGAAAGAAGCCAAACAGATAAAATGCTATTTTTAACAAAGTTTGATCGAATAAAGGATGATAGTAAGTATGATTTTGAAACCCCAAAAATCAAAAAAGAAAGAACTTGAATCTGCTATAATAGATTAAAGACTCTAGACAGATCATTTAGTTGTAATTTATATATGGATAAGATAATGGAAACATTGAAGTGAATAAAAATAAACACTTTATTATACATGTAATATGTTTTTGAAGAATTTTGAATGTCTCATATAAAGCAGGCTCTGAGAGGGAAAGTTTCAGATGCAGTTATCCTCAATTTTATAGGCTAGGATTTGGCAAACTGAGTAAAACCAGTTTCTTACTTAGTGATACTGAATATATTAAGACATAAGTCCTAAAAGACAGAACTAGTAAAAAAATGCATTCCACGGTGGAATCTGTTTAAAAACATAACATACTGTTGGAATACTAAAGATGACAAGATATGACCTACATTTGGATTTTAGTGGACAACAAAATATTGGCCTCAAAGATAAATTTATTCTTGTGTGTAATGTTCAAAAGTATTCCTGTTTTAATATAATTGGATAATATTACCAATATAGGCAGAAATAAAATAATTCATGTAACAGAAACAGGATCTAACATCAAAGTTTAGAACGTAAATGACTTGTAACTCAGTAATGCATAGACTGAACATCATGTATATCATGTGTTCTCTTGATTCCCTTGCATTTGGGCACTCAGTAAAAATGTTTTAAAGGCATATTTCAAAATGTGTAAAACTACAACTACACTTTCCTTATTTTACTTCCAAGTAATGAGTAATGCAAGCATGTGGCTAAATACATGTCTTTAAAATTTCTCAAAATGTACTTTTCAAAAATTATTATTAAATCTTAGTTACTTTTCATTCCAATATCTCCTTATTACCTAAGCCTGAAATGTAGGTAAAGTAAAAGTGAGACTATGCTATTTTTTAAAAAAATTCTTACTAAAGTGTAATTTATTGATAATAAAAACTGCAAACCTAAGCATATTTTTATATGTTTTGACAAAAATATAGAGTACTGCAACCCACGCCACAATCATAACATTGGTCCCTTTTATTACTCGGTTTCCTCATACCCTTTTGCCATTAGTTCTATCCACTGGTTACCATGAATCTGTTTTCTGCTACTACAGTTTTGTCTTGTACAGAAGTTCACATAATAAAATCACATAACATGCTGGTTTTATATTTGAGTCTTTTACTTATCAGAATGCATTTAATAATCATTTGTGTTGTGTGACTCCATAGTTCATTTTCATTGCTTCACATTGTTACATAGTGTGGATTTACCAGATGTATGCATTCATACAAGAGTTCATTGGGAGTTTGTTTTTATTTTTCTCAGTTGTTTTCAGTTTAGTGTTTGTTATGGTTTGTGCCTGGATGTCCCCCCATTGCCTCATGTGATCATAGATGGGACGTTTTCAGAGGTGGCTGAATCAAGAGCATGTGATATTGGGATTAAGGGTGTGTTGAAATCAATCCACTGATTTGTCTGGCACTGCCATAATCCTGGCAACCTGGATAAGGTACAAGGGTCAGAAAGAGACTTGTCTGCTTCTTGCTTACCTTGCTGCCTTCTGCCTGTCTACCATGCCGCCCTGCCTTGGATCCAGCTGATTGTGGACTGAAACCTCTACAAACTGTGAGCTAAATAAACCTTTCCTCCTTTAGCTTTGGGTATCAGGTATTTTGTCTCAGCAATGAGAGAAAAGTAATTAAGACAGTGCTATTATGAATAAAGCTGCATTTGGTAAAATTTTGTGTCAAAGGTGTGTAAGACTCATTTCATCAGACTTATGAACGAATCCCACTTAGGAGCATTCTTCCAGACTGGAACTCGTTCATAAATTGGGAACTTACTGTTACTACATCTTTGATCAAACCTTGGAAAGAGTGTAACTTGGTTTGCAAGTGTGCTGCAAGATGAGCCACCATTTCTAAGAAATTTTAACTTGATAAAGAAGTTATGTCTTGCAATATGAGTAGCACATCACACCAAATATCACATGATCACATCCTGTTCCTCTCTCTCTCTCTCTCTCTCTCTCTCTCTCTCTCTCTCTCTGTGTCTCTCTCTTCCCTCACTGCTTTGACATACAAGTGCTCTGGATTATGAGCGGAATGAAAACGAAGGTTTTACTGCCTATTTTAAATTCTTTTAAGTAAATCCAAAAGAGCAATATTCTTGGGTTCTGCATTGTAAGTATATTTAAATTTATGAGACACTGTCACGTTGTTTCTCCAAGTGGTTGTAAAATCTCATTCTAACCAGCAGTATATGAGAATTTTATTAGTAGTACATTTTTGATAACACTTCTAAATTTTTTTTTTTTACTTTGGTGACTGCATGGTGATTTTTCACTGTGGTTTTAATTTACATTTTCCTAATGATTTAATTTTGAGGAACTTTCAGTGCACTTATTTTCTATATGCAGATTTCTTTAGATGCAGTCATATTGTTATTATTGTTGGGTGGGACGACATTGTATGTTTTTGTTTTTTTGGGTGGCTATCACAAAGTACCACAAACCAAGTGGTGTAATAATAGAAATTTATTCTGGAGCCTGGAAGTCCTTAAATCAAGGGTTACTCTCCTTCTGAAATCTGAAGGGGAAAGTTTTTCTTTTAGTCTTCCTTGCTCTGCAGCATGTCGGTCTCAGCCTCTGCAGTGAAGACACTGCTGCCGTGTAAGTCTCTCTGTTTCCTTTTCTTACAAAGTCACCAGTCACACTGGAGTAAAATCCCACCATAGTGCAGTATGATTTCATTACAGCTCATATCTGCAACAAATGGCGTTGAATCAAAACAAGGTCACAGTTTGAGGTTATGGCATCAACAGCTCTTTTGAGGGAACACAATTCAACCCACAGTGGGTTATTTTCCTTTTTCTATTGACATATGTGAAGTATATATTTTCTGGCTAAATCTCATCATAAGTTGTATGTTTTGTAAATCTTTTCCTCCCACTTGTGGATTTTGTCTTGATTTGTTTCATGGTATCTTTAGGAAAGTATAAGATTTTAATCTGATGAAGTTTTATTGAACAATTTTTTTCCTGTTATCTTTGCTGTTTTGAGTCTTATGCGAGAAACATGTGCTAATACCAACTACAAGCTATTTTTCTACATTGTCCTTTGAAGGATTTACTTTTATCTCTTACATTTAAATGTATAATTTATTTTGAATTATTTTCATGCATGGTGGAAAATAAGGGTGAAGTTTCATTTTCTAAAAATTTTCTTATCTGAATATACAATAGTTCCAGTTCCAATTTTTTGCAAAGATCATTCTCTTCCACATTGCATTACTTTGGCAACTTTGTTGAAAAATCAGTCAATCACAAGTTTGTTGGTCCATTCCTGGGTTCTATATTATTTTTCACTGGTTGTTATGTATACACTCACTCCTTTCAGCTGGTGCCACATTACTTTCTCATTGCCTCTTTCTTTAACTGACAAAACCAGTAATATTTACCTCTTTGACCTTTTCTCCATCTCAACATTTCCTAGACCACCTCAGGCAAGTCTCTCCACTTTGTGGACATAAGGGACTATACTAGGTCTGCCCAGATGACCCAGAATAAGTTTATCATGTAAGAGGACATATCCAAAGTTTCTGAATTTCCATGAACAATTTTAGGCAGGCATTATCCTTCCCAGTACATTAGTACATAGACCTATAGCTGATTTTTTTATGTTATATAAGTTGAGTATTTACTTGACCTGTTTCTTTGTTTGCATAATTTTTTTCCAGGTTCTTGAGGATTTTCTAGAGAGATAAGCATACCATCTACCCACAAAGCCAGTTTCACTTCTTGCTTTCCAATTCGTACCACTTCTGTTTCCTTGTCTTGCTTTGTAGCACTGATTATGACCTCCAGCAAAATGTGGACTAGGAAGGGTGAGAAAAGACATTGTTGTCTCACTTCTACTTTTAAGAGAAAATCTTTTGTCTCTCACTATCAAGTATGATGTTAGCTCTACGTAGATCCTTTCATTAAATTTAGAAAATTCCTTTCTATTGCTAATTTGCTGGTAGTTTTCCCTCTGAGTAATTGTTGAATTTTTTCATTCATTTCTTGATTTAAAATATGAAGATATCAAATTCACCTTAAAATAGAGATTAAAATATAATGATATATTTAAATGATTTAATATTATTGTGAGGCCAACAGGGCATGGGCACTTACACAAGGAGTGCCACAGAGTATAACATAAAATCCTGGCTGTTAGGAAACATACAGACAAAGAGCTCGCAAAGCATCCTCATTTCTTCAGCTCTCACCCTAAACAAGCATTGTTTCAGCAGGCGTGAATGGACTCATCTCACCCTGTAAAAGTCTCTAAGAAATACACACGTAGAGGTATGTGGCTGGGGTGGGGGGTTACAGTTCAGAGCATATGTGGGTAACTGTAAGAAAGTGACCTCGTAAGACAAGGACATGCCCATAGTTCAATAGTTTTTAACTTCTTATTATTCTATTCTCTTAAACTGCTAAACTACCAACAGGATCAGCAAATTTACAGCAATCAATAAAATTGGTTTGGTCTCTACTCCTTTTTTGGGGGTGGGGAGTTCAAGATGTAAAGCTCATCAGACTTTTGATATTTGTTATTTGACAGATATCTTCCATCCTCTCTTCCTTAGTTTTAACTCTTACAGTTTCTTTTTAGTGAAACGTTTCTTTTGAATGAAAATATCTTACAGAAGTGACAAGCAAAATGGAAAATGAAACTCTATCAGTGGCTCCAGATGTCAAAGCTCTGTTTGCAGTCACTTTAAGAGTGAAAGTTCATACAGGCAAATTGAAGATTTCTATTTAAGAGACTTCAACAAGGCAAAAGAAGCATCTCAAGTAAAAATTCTCCAGCTGTGCTACCTCTGAAAGCTCTAATGAGTAGAAACATCATTTCTCAATAGATTGCATCCAAAAATCTATCCTTATGGAATCTGTGTGATAAAGATCTAGGAAAACACTGCAAGATTATTTTTGTTTCCTGCTTATACCCTAAACCCTAAATAGTGGTTTTTGTTTTTCTGCCACTTGTTTTAATTAACACTTCTTATTTTTGACTCAAGTATTTTATTTATTATTTATTTTTACCTTTTTAAAATTTTATTTTAGTGGTACATTTTAGATATACATAATGGTAGCATCCATCATGGAGAATTTGTACCTGTACATGATATATCTTGCTGCTTCTTTTTAAGTACTTTAAAGCAAATCTCAGTCATTCTGTCATTTTATCGCTTTAATTTTACCATGTATCTCTAAATTTAGGGCTATTATCTTATACAACTTTATGTTTTCCAAGATTATTAAGAAACATTGCACATTGAAATTACTTGAATTGTTTCAAAATGTTTTAAAATTCCTTTTTTCTGAGACTCAGATAAAATTGTTATGATTTTTGAGTCTCAGTAATGTATAATAGTATTTTCTCTTATTGTTTTCATATCATTTATTGAAAAAACTGGGTCAACAGGTTTGTAGTTTTCTATTCTCAACATTTCATAGTCATTGAATATTAATCTTGATTCATTTCAGGTCCATGTTGGACAAGAATATTTCAAAGGCGGTGCTGTGTTCCTCATATCATATCATATTAGGTGGACAATAATGTCTGGCTATGATACTTGTAAAATATATTGACAGGATAATAGCTACAAACACATTCATATTTATGCTATTCTCCCTTTCTGCTTCTTCTTATAGCTTAATATATTTGGAAGAGTAATTACATAGAGACCTCACTTTCTTTTTTGTTATGTTTAGTATTCCACTGTGAGAATATATACCTATAAAATACTGAGACTATCACCATTCCTTTGCCATTTCAAATAATGCTACAATTAATCTTCTTTCTTTGTATTTTTCCTGATGTATTTTTGAGACGCAGCTATATAAAAAGATTCTAGACTAAAGAATAAAGATGTATACAGTTTTGCAGGGTATGGACAAATCCACAGAGGTTCCACCATTTTACAATCTGTTTGGGTGTATGTCACTCTGAATTCTTGTAAACTGAGTGTATTGTTAACCTCTTGGATATATGCTAATCTGCTATGTGGGAAATAATATGCAGATAAAGTTTTAAATTATTTTTATTATGACAACAATTTTAATTTTTTCTCCTAGGAACTTCCTGTTCATTGTATTTGGCCATTTTTCTCTTCACAATTTTTAGAAGGTTTTCACATGTTAAGAGACAGCACTTTGTCTCTGGCATATGTTGCAAATATTTTCATCTGCCTTCTTTTTTTTTTTTCTGCTTTGCTTATTTTCTTTTGCCACACAAAAGCTATTTTTAAAATATTTATGCAGGCAAATGTATTAACCTTTTCTTCTGTCTCTAGATTTTATATTCTGAACAAAATGTTTTTCCCACTGCCACACTATAAACATATTAGCTCTATTTATAGTTTTTATAATTTCATTTTAATACTTAGATCCTGTTCCACTCATTGAATATGATCCAAGACTGAGGCACTCAGAAAGTTGTCTGAACCTTCCTGCTGGCTATGTAGTGTCCAGCAATACTCTTTAGAAGTTGATCTCTTCCTGCTCACTAGAGATACAAATTTCTACCATGTAGTAAATTTTCATAAACAAAGAAGCCTGTTTCTAGACGCTTTGTCCATTAATGAGACAGTACAAGCTCATTTTAATTATAATAACTTTAGCCAGACATGACATGGTGGTGCATACCTGTAGTTCCAGCATTTGGGAGGCTGAGACAGGAGGATCCCTGTGAGTATGAGACCATCCTGGGCTACATAGTGAGTTCAAGGCCAGCCTGAACTACCTAGCAAGACCTTGTCTCAAAAAAACACATACACAAAAAGTGTAATAACTTTATAAAATATTTTGGTATCAGGTAAATAAGTGCCTCTCCCTTCCCCAATATATGTATTGCTTTTTTTCAGGGTTTTATTGGATATTCTTGACTACTTTTTTTTTGTGTTGCCCTTTAAATAACCAACTTGCTTATTGTCAAAGAAAAAAAGAACCCATTGATATTTTTATTGAGATTGTATTAAATTTACACATTTAGAGAAAATTTATTACATTATTCTCTTACGTATATACTCACTCACCCCTCCTTCTCACATAGATAGACAAACACCTGATTTCTCACTATGTGGTTCCCTTCCCTTTCATCTATGAGTCTCTGTCTCTCTCTTGCTCTCTCAGAACTATTTCTTTTGATATTTCAGAAGATTTTAATTGGTCTGGCATCTAGCTTTATGCCAATATCCTTTTATAACCTCTCATTATTTCTTGCTAATGCTGACAATTATACACTGAACATTATGAAAACATTAATCCCACAATGTCTTAGTCACTTTCTGTGTCCCTAGGACAAAATACCAGCCACCCACAACTTGAAGGAGGAAAGGTTTGCTTTGACTCAGAGTTTCAGAAGTTTCAGGCCGTGTTCAGCAGGCTAACACAAAAGGGCATGGAAGGGCCTGGTGCAGACGAAAGCTGCTCCCATTATGGAGGCCCGGAAGCAGAGAAGAGCGAGGAGCTGGGAAGAGAGATGCGCCTGACCCGCTCACATCCCCGACGACCTGCCTCTTCAAACCTCCTCCTACTTCCTAGCAACAAGGGGGTTGTATTGCCCCATGTTTCAGTTATCTTCCAAAAGCCACGCCTATGAGGCCGTGAGCATTTAGGAAGGACATTCTTGATATAAACTATAACACACAGCATTTTAAAAAGGTGTGATAAGTTTTAAGAAATCAAAAGTTTTTTTCTGAGTAGGCGCTAACATGTAAATATTTATTAAGAACTTGAGGGAGTAATCGCTAAGGAGTTGTAATTTCTCTTTCCTTGAGAGTGAATTTTATGCAAGTTGCAATCAATTGCATTAAAAATACCATTTTCTTTTTTTACATTTAATGAGAGAAAATTCTTTTATAGAAAGACAATATTCAAGTTTCAGATTTCTTTTCACACATTAATAGCAAAGTCCCTGCCTGTGTAAGGACACAACAAAATGTCTGTATTTAGGAAATGGTTTTTTATTGTCTCACACCTTTACTGTAAAACAAAATTTTGTCATCTTTCATGTTAGAGAGCACAATAATTCTAATTTCACAATTCTTTTATGGTGAATATATTAGTAGCATTTAAAGGTTCTTAGGCTTGTCTTAGGGTATTGTTATCAAAACACTCCTGTATTTTGATAACAGAGCAAGAGCAAATCCCTGAGGCTTTAAAAAACAATGGCGATTTCCACTCACCTCAACCCCAAGTTTGGCACTTGTCATTTAGTATCCAAGGTAATTGCTTTAATGTTATTTGCATGACTGTTGTTACATTTACACTCTGTAGCCTCTTCCAGGTGTGTTTGTCTAACACATTCATTAAATCATGCAATCACAGTGCCTTGGCAAGAAGAAAAGGCCCCACAGGAAGTAGGGAGTAGATCTTTCTCAAATGGGAAGGGAATGGAGTGGAAAGGAGAAGAGAGAGGTAGGGGACAAAAAAAAAAAAAAAATTAAGATGTGTTCTGTACATGTACCAACTTACCCACAAGGAATGTAGTCACTATGACTAATAAAAATAGAAATAAAGCAAACAAAAGTCACTCTAAGACCAAAGATAGAAGCCATAACTTTGCATTCTGTGCACTGAGATCTTGATTGAAAGTTTATTGATGGAGGAGGATAAAGGCTGAAGGTTCCAAATATTACATTTCTTCTCTTCTCTTGTGTATTAGAGAAAGGAGAATGACTGTAGCAATCCAGCTGTAGTTTTGCCTTTTAGGTGTAGTCCTGACTAGATACCAGAAGGAATCAAGAAGTAGCTACAAAGTAACATTTCCAAAAATAGACACTGGAAGACATTATCCCTAACTCATGGATTACCATGAAAAAAGTTTCTTTTTTTGATCAGATATATATAAGAGATGCCCCCATTGTGTATTCAAAATGTGTGTTTTTTCACAAAGACATTTGTTAAAGAAATCGGTACATAGCCAATTAAATTTACTGACTAGTTTTCTGTTTAGCCACATAACTTCTTTTTTTCTCCTTTGTTACACTTTTTAACCTCCCCTTGAGCTAGCTAATATTATGCAGAACGCATTCTAAAAAAGGCTGGTTGGAAGATTTTCCAAATGTATAACTTACCAAAATTTGTAGCTGCATCAGATCGCATTGGAGGTACTGGTGAGTACAAATTAAATCTATAAACCTTTGAAGTCAGTCTTTTGAGTGTTTTAAGGACTGTTTCTGCAAATAGCAGCTTAATAAATAAACAGAAACATCTGATTTTCCATTACTGTCAAGTCCTTAATGCAGGTTTGTAGCCCCTAAGCTGCACATATGGTTAATTGCTAGTATCATAAAGCTTTATTGAAAAGTATAATATTTACATCAAAGTTAAGATTTATGTTGGATTTTGGCTACTGTGAAGGCCAAGATTTAATGGTAATAATTAGCATATAGTGGGAGTTATTTCAAGATTTCCTTTCAAATTATTTTAGAAAATCCTTGCATTAACCCTGCAATGGGAGAAGGATGGTAATATTACTCTACCTTTTGGAAAAGTGATAGGTTATTTTTTGGCTCGAAGGATGCTAGTGTTATTTAAATCTGTGTGCGGAGCTCCAGCAGCTCAATCGGTTAGTGCACTGTACTTATATAAATTTGTGTGAAAGTTCATGTGTGTAAAAAAAAAAAAAAAAAAAAAAAAAAAAAAACTCAGTACTTCAAGAACTGAAAGTCTCACAGTCTTTGTGTGGAATGCTCCTAACCTGTCATGATGGATAATGCTATTGACTTGGTCTGTTTTGGGGCTGCTACAAAGAATACTTGAGCCTGAGAACATACGATGAGCAGAAATTGTATCGGCTCACGTTCTGGAGTCTGGACTGGCCAGCATCAAGGTGCCTGCATGCAGTTAGGACCTTCTTGCTGTGTCGTGTTGTGGCAAAAGGCATCCCATGGCAGAGGGGCAAGGGGAGAACAGAGGGCAGAGATTTTCAAATCTTCTTTGGTGAAAGATCCTTTCAAATTTTTGGCCCAGTTTTTATTGGATTGTTTACACTTATGTCATTGAATTTTAGGAGTTCTTCATATATTCTGAACGTAAATCTTGGTCAGACACATGCACACATACGATATAGGTAGGTATCTTCCCTGTTTGTGGATGGCCTTTTTGTTTTCATTAAAGACTTTTGAAGAAACAGGATTTTAACTTTGAGGATGTTCAATTTATGTTTTCTTTTCTGCTTACTGACTTGTTTTTTCTTATCCTAAAAAAAAAAAAATCCTTACTAATTCTAGTGTGTGCAGATTTTCTCCTATTTTTTCCCCAGAAGTTTCACAGTATTACCTTTGATTTAGATAATAAAAGTATATAATCTGGCCATGAGTGGTCTTACTTAAAATTAATGTTTATGAATAGTGTGAACTGGGGTGCAAGTTCTACTTTTCTCTGATGGTACAACATCATTTATGGAAAAGACCATTTTTCCTCATTCACTTATATTGGTTCTGTGTTAAAATTCAGTCGTCTATACGTGAGTTTACCTCTGGATTCTGTCTCATTAATACTATGTATGTCTCTTTCAATCAATACCACTTATCCAGATTAGCTTTGTATGTCATCACATTAGGTAGTATAATTATTTTAAATTTGTTCCTTTTCAAAAAACTTTTGCAACTCTCTGTTTTCTGCTTTTACAAATCAATTTTATATTAAGCTTGTCAGATTCTAAAAGAAAAGCATCTGTTTGCATTTTCATTGTGACTCCGTTGAATGTATAAATTAGTAACAGGCGAACAATGAAGTTAGCAATGTTGAATACATTTTTCCATTTATCTACCTCCTATGTAAATCCTCTCAAGAATGTTCTCAGTTTTCAGTATAAAAGCTCTGCAGTTTAATTAAATTTATTCTAAAAGATTTTTGATTTTGGTGACACTAGAAATTCCATTGCTCTTTCTGTTTCAATTTTATTTAACAGTTTTATTACAATTGCCTGTTGCAATTATTTATAAAACTTGATTTTTGCAATTATTATTTATTCAGTGATTTTTACTAAGTTTATTCATGAAGTCTAGGAGGATTTTTTGTAGATTTTTCAGGACATTCTTGGAACACATTTTATCATTTGTGGATGAAGATGACTTCCTTCTTTTCAAACTTCATGTGTCTTATTATTTTTCCTTTCCTTATTGCACTGGATAAGATCTCCAGTACACTGTGAAAGTAAATGACAAAAACGAATATCCCTTTCTTTCTTTCAAATGCAAGAAATATACCCTGTTTTTCATTCTTAACCAGATGTTAACTGTAGAATATTTTGAAGACTTGCTTTGTCAAGCTGAGGAAGTTTCATTCCACAATTTTTTGAGCAGCTTTTTACAAACCACAAATGGTATCAAATTTTCTTAATCTTTTCCTGCAAGACTGAAAAAGATCATGTAACTGAGTCTTTTTTTAGTTAATTCGATAAGTTACACAGATTTATTTTCGGAGTTTCAACTAAGCTTCAACTTGGAGTATACTGCATTTGAAAGTGGAAGTAAACTTTTTTCATCAGATCTGAGATTCTTTCATCCAGTATTTCTTCAATATCTTTTGATTAGTCCTTGTTCTCCTATATTTTATGGCTCAAATATCATGTATTTTACACTTATTTTTCTGCAGATTTCTTGGACTCTAGTAGCTTTTGAAGGCTCTTCGAATTAGAGATCTCTTTTTCTGCCCTCAAATTGAGTAATATTTATCATCTCCACTCTGCTTTTAAAACAACATTGTGTTTTTACTTATTGTTATTATTTTTCATTTCTGGTATTTTCAATTTGACACTCAACATTTCTTTCCTGAGATTTCTGATCTGTGGACACTGTGGTGCACTCATTGTGGTCAACTTGAGCCAGAACACCCAGACAGACTGAGTTGGTGTGATGCTGGGTGAAGAGGATCTACCTGAGGACTGTTGCTGATTCAACATAAGGCAGCGTGGCAGCCGAAGCTAGTTGGCGGGCTGTTTCCCAGGAGAAGCTCTGCTGCGGCTGGTTCTCCTGAAAGGAACTCAGCCGTCCTCGTCGAGGAAGGAGCTCGGGGCCTTGCTGTTGTAGAGGATGGCGGCTGTTGCTTCGGAGGAGCTCTGGTTGTCATCTCTGCTGCGAGCATTGTATCCTGGTTCCAGTGAAGATTTCTTCAGCCATCATCTGCGGACACAGACGTACATGGGACAGTGCTGTGGGCTCCCAGCCCTTGATTGGATCTTTTGGGTCTCCAGTGCCTAAATGGACATTCGGCACTTCCTGAATTCAGCTTGTAGGTGAATATTATAACTTATAAACGTCCTCTATTAAATCTGATCTCTTACAACCATTGACTCTAGAAAATCTAACTAAGACAGAGACAGTGGGACCATTTTTTTTTCTTTCTCATATTTGGCTTGGATGCCATTATGGGGAAATTTTCCATAGGAAGACAATGTAATCTATAAATAATGGCATTTTAATTTTTTTTCCTTTCTAATGTTCATGTCTTCCTTATGTTTATCATATTTCATTGGCTAAGACTTCCACTGCAATATGGGCAAAAAATTATATGACTGTTCTTGTCCTGGTCTTATGGAGAAGGTTTTCAATATTTTCAATATTGAGTGATGTTTTCTATACATTTTTTTTTTTTTTTTTGGTGCTGGGGATCGAACTCAGGGCCTTGTGCTTGCAAGGCAAGCACTCTAACCGCTGAGCTAAATCCCCAGCCTCACTATACATTTAAAAAAAAAAAAATTTAAAAACTTCCATTTATTTGCTTCCATTTTATTTGCTAAGAATTTCTAACTTGACTGGATAGCGTATTTCAGCAAAATTTTTTTACTCATCTTTTTTGGTCGTCCTGTTAACCTAGCAAATTATACTAATAGAATTTTGATTGTGAAATTAACCTTTTATTATTAAAATAACTAACCTTGACAGCAGGTAGTTTCAGGATTTTTGCACATTGCTTTCAGGTAATGTGTCATCAGATTTAAATATGAGGATTTTTCTGGCTAATAAAGATCAACTCTGCCTTTTTTTTCTGTTTTTGTTCCATTTTTTTCCTCTTAACCTAATTTTTGTTTTTTGTAAATCTGGTAATTCTGATCAAGTGTGAGATACTGTATGTGAAAATTTGCTAATGATTGTCACGGTGTAACACTTCTGCACTCCCAGGCAGGGATTGTGGAAGGTGACGAACCCTTGAGCACACTATAGCTGACTGGCCCTTAGGAGCTGGGGTCAGGCTGTGAGCGGTAGGTTGTAGGGTGTGACCTAGAAAGGCGTGTCTTCTTCCCCAGCTCCTCCTTTATCTCCCTGCTTCCTGCCTCCTGGAGAGAGAAGCCGGATGTGAGCACTTTCTTCCACTGCAAGTCCCACTCTGCTTTTGGTCACCATGGTGTGAGGAGCTTTTCCTCCACTGTGGCTGTCTGCCACGTCCTTTTCTGCCTTGGAGCCAGCCAGCCCTGGACTGCAGCCATGAGCCAAAGTAAACCTGTCCTCCTCCTCTAAATTGTGGGTGTCAGGTGTTTGCTTCAGCTACCAGAAAAGTGACTAAGACAATGATCTTGGTGACTAGATGATAAAATGCAGGCAGATTGCCTCAATTAAACCAGGAATGGTGTTGGCACCAGACTAGATTCTATTTTTCATAAAAAGAATGCTGTCTTTGGTTCATGCTTCTCTGTGGTGCATTACTGTTCTGGGATTTCAACTAAGCTCTTAGGTTATTTATTAAGACCTCTGGAAGATTCTAATCCTCAGCTTTTTGTTTTTTTGTTTTTTTCTTTTTCTTCATAAGATCACTGAAACCTCATTCTGCATTTCAACATCTTTCTACTTACCTACATAGCAATTTTCCCTGCATAGCTGGCAAATGCACATTGGAGAAAACCACAAGTATGGGATTCAGTTCTCTACATCTTCAGTTCTCTACATCTTTCTTTTCTCTGGATCACACTACCCACTATAATTGTTATATCCTAACGATTGTGACAGCCTGAGACACTGGACCCTAATTTTTGTCTCTCCAGCCCTGCCGGTTGCTCTGATTCTTATCTGTGGACCTGTTTTCATATTCTCAACCTTCCCATCTTCACCGAACATCAGCAGGTGCTGCTATGGGAAAAGTGACTTCACGATGTCAGCTCCTCACTTTGATTCCTGCCCACCAGGAATGTAGGCTCTCCGACGCCTGGTTGCTTTAACATTATTCTGAAGTTCATGCAGAGTTGACTTAATGATTTATTTAACTTGCACATTTGCTCTAAAAAGAAACTTCATTATGTCTGAAATTATAACAAGCGCATTCCAGAAATTTAATATTTTGTCTTTGAATGCAAAGAAATGTTTGTTACTGACTGCTACTAGTTAAAGTCAGAATCATTTCTAGGTCAGAACTGACTCACAGTAGACTGTCTTGTGGGACATAAAACAGCTATTTGGAAATGGAAGGTAGTATAATTTTGTATGAACATTATTATAATATTTTTCAGAAATTGAGAGAATTCTTATTCCCTTTTGTTCTCAAATATCCAAAGGTCTTTTCCCTCTGTGATATACACAGCTAAATAACAACACAACAATTTTCCATTCCTTCTTGCAACAATGGTATGATAGTTTCCTAACTAGTATTTCTGTAATATGTCATTTCTTGAACCAGTAGTTAATGTAGCAAAGAGTCAAAATAAGTGATTGATCTACACGGTGAGTTCTCAACTTACAAACATCCCAGGTGGGAACTTTCACAGACGTGAATGGACCTCAAATTATGAACATTCGTAGATGGCACACAAATTGTGGAAGCAGGTCAAGTCATCTGCCAGACGTTGTCATTGTTGTGCTGCTGTGTGCTCACTGTACAGTGCGATAGTGTAAAGTAGTACAGTATAGTTGGGGACTTGCTGTATTTTTGTGTGTGTGTTTGGTTTTTTACGCTTTACGTTGTATGTTTGTGTCACGGGTGTATACGACTCACTTTGTTGGACTCACAAAATGAATCCAATTTATGACCGAATCCAATTTACAAACATTCTCCCTGAGCAGAACTTGTTCATAGAGTCGAGGACTTACCACATAAAAAATTTAAAATCTTAGTTTTAAATTAGGGAAATAACCCTAAATATACTGTATTAAAGAATCGGTTTGCTGTGGTAGTTAAGCAACAGAAGGTAAATCATTGTGCCATAAATAATAGAAGGAAAAATACGTGAAAAGTAGCATTGTAAGAATATAACAAAATTCTGAATTGAGACCAGTGGAATTGTAGAATTCTTTTACACCTTTATTGTGTGCATTATTTTTTATTTCGCTTTAATAGTTTGCCACTACAAAGACAAGGAAGAAAGCAACTGCTTTTAACGCTCTTCTCATTAAAGTACTTACAATAAAATAATCCAATAAACATTTGCTTTTTTTCAATTTGTGTTGTAACATCTTTGAATACTTTCTCCTTTTCACCTACAGGGTCTATTAAACTAGAGGATGCGAGTATTAACAAAGTGCTGATCAAAATTTTGACTCTTCATATTTAAATTTTAACAGTTTTTTTCTTAGAAAATTATATTTATTAATATAAAATAACCATAAACAAGGTTAAAACAATTTTTTAAAAGGTCCAATCGTGGCTCATACCCCCCTGTAAGTACTTGGGTTTTTCCTTTTACTCAAGAATAAATAAATCTCCAAAGACTGTATGTATCCTAATGTCCAAGGATGCTTCTAGATCTCAGGTCTCCACGACTTCATGTATTGGGATTGTCAATCAGACAGTTTTCCTGAAAGAGCTTGATTTTCACGTTCTTTAAACAGCTTTCCCATGTACCACTGACAGTCTCAAATATTCTGTTTCTTTCATCTTAGCTTAATACCCTAAAAAGCGTTTCTCAGAGAAATAAAATTTCTCAAAAACAAAGAAAGAAAGTTCCAATATCCTCTCCAACTGAGGACTCACAATAAACTATCCAGATATTATTTTCACATTAAAATTTGACTTGTGCCACTTCTAAGGTGTATCCAGGGAGGCATATCCAATCTTCCCAGAAAGTATTGCAACCTGCAAAAAGTGGAATAGATTAACTTGGTTGTAAAAAATAAATGAAAGTAAAATCTGGGTAGCTAATTATGAGAAATTGAGAGAAGTATTTTGTAATTATGATTCAGATTTCTTTGGAAGTCAATATTCTTTTTTTTCTAATGAAAGAAATACCATACAATGTCCACTTTGACTCCATGTGTCTTTCCATTAGCAGCTACTAAAATTCAAGGCAGAGCAATGTTATACAAGAGGGGCATAGGCACACATTTAGCACCATGTAATCTCACTACATCACAGAATTTATTAGGAGAGAATTATAAGCAGGGAAATGGTAAGGTGAGCACATCTCCCACATTTTTCTATAACGTGGGGATGGGCATGGATGGCCTGAAGCCAAAGCTCTGGATGAAAACGTCTGACTGGGTTAGTATGCTCATGATGCTTCAAGAGTGAGCATGTACCTGACATGCTTCATGTTGTGTTTGTGTTTACGGATTAGCCTAAAGTGGGAATATGGAGCACTCGGGGTCTTTAAGTCAAGAGCAGACAGACTTCACATGAGGTACCAGAGAGCATATATTTATATGGAACAGCCTGTATGGGCCATAGCGTCTGTGTTGCAACTATCCAACTCTGCTGTGTGGGGTAGCATGAAAGCAGCCACATACCATACATAAATAAACGCATATGGCTGTGTTTCAATAAAACTCCACTTAACGGACTCTGAAACTTGAATTTCATAAAGTTTTCATGTTTCGCAAACTATTGTTCTTCTTTGGGTATATTTTTGCCATGTAAAAATGTAAAAAGCATTCTTATCTCACATACCACACAGAAACAGGCAGCAGGCTGGATTTGGTTGTAGTGTCTGCTGATCCCTTACAATAAGTAACAAGAAGTATAAGAAGTTATCTGCAGATCCCGGAACAACACTGCGGAATATGCATACAAAGGTCTAAAATGTGTAAACCGAGAGGCCTGGAAACACCCTTGCATGCCAAGAATGCTGCCACGGGCCAAATGCCTTCTTTCTCTGGAGTTTGGTCCCAACCACTGAATTAGTTCTCAATTAAGACACCGAAAGGGGGAAGGAAATGGACCTCCAGGTGTATCTCATGAACTAATATCATAAAAACCACTCATTGAAACATGCTTGGTGTAGAAAATTGAAAGAGTTTTAAAAGAGAGATAGATGAAGAGATAGCATAAAACAAACTATTTAAAGAAATATAGGTAAAATCCAAACAATAAAAGGAAAGCATTGACAATAAACTATTTTAAATTTAAAAGTTGGGAAAATAGATAGAAATGTTCTAAAAAAGGAATATAACAGACACACTTGAAAAGTAAGCCTGTAGATCTTAGAGAAGAAATATAAGTGAACATGAGGACAAAGTGGTTCTAAGAGCTATGTTAAAAAACATTATAAGGGCTAAGGATTCAGCTCAGTGGTTAGAGTGCTTGCCTAGGAAGCGCAAGGCACTGCATTTGATCCCCAGCACCCCTCCCCAAATTATGACAATAAACACAACTGAAACAATGTCAGAAATGTACTGGATGGGTTAAAGTAAATCATATAAATATAAAAGTACAGAAAGAAAAATAAATAAATAGAAGCCAGGTATGATGGTGCACACTTAATCCCAGCACTCTGGGAAGCTGAGGCAGAACAATTGTAAGTTAGACCACAGTCTGGGTAATTTACCAACTTAGTAAAACCTTGTTTCAAAATAAAGAATAAAAAAGTGGTGGGAGGGGGCCATTGTTCAGTATGAAGGTACTGGATTAAATTCCCAGTACTGAAGGAAAGAAAGCCAAATCAATGTGAACATGACTATGGAGAAAATTAATGAAATAATAATGGATATTGAAGTACATGTAACTTGTGTTCCTATGAACAGAAACACTTTTACAAAATTCAAGTAAACAGTTAAAGTAAACTTTCCTAAAACATTGCAAGTTTAAATATTTTCCTGAAATATTGCAGGCTTGAATTGCACAGTATTCTAGAAAAATTGATACAGAGAGACTAATGATACGCATGCATTCTGGTAAATTTTCCAGTCTGCATAAGGAATCACAGGTGCATTCATAATTAAATAACAAATTCATACACAAAAGGGGATTTCAGGTGATCTTTAGAGGTTTCTGAAGAAATACTCAATTGTAGAAATATTTACAGATTTCTAAGAAAAACTACAACAAATTTATATCTAGTGAAGTAATCCTTCAAATCTAAAGAAAAAAGCAGAACTTCTTATTCCTACATGATGAAAAATAGCCAAATAAAAGTGACACAATTAGGAAACTAGAAACTGTAAAATCCATAGTGAATGAGAATTAAAATCATTTATTCCAAAACTGAAGACTGAAGAACTAAAGTAGTTATACTTACATAATCTAATGTGAATGTTATACTTTCAGAAATGTTAAAATGACAATATAATTAAAAATGGGGGCTAAAAAGAGCAAATGTGGGAGGAAATATGAGTGATGTTTTCCTCATATTTCTTAGCAGGGAGTCAAATATTTTTTGAAACCTGAAATAGATCGTTAAAAATAACTCTCTTTTGACAAGCAAGTGCTTAAATTTTTACCTCCCATATACAATTTCTCAATATCATTGACTGTGTTCCATGAAAAGAAAGAAGCAAAATGTAAAAAAGGAAAGTGCTGGTTTAGGAAACAAGAGATATGTAATGAATAAGTTTCTTATATTACACCCAGTTGTTCAAATTCCAATGAGATAAATCCCCCTATTACAAATCTTGTCTTCTGGGAGATGGAACGCAGAGCGCTTGCTTCTCTCCCCACCTTGCAGCATTGTGAAGCGTTCCTGCCGAGATTTCTCTTCCAAGCCGAAGCCTGTGAGTCCCTAATTGCAAAGCCAGAAATGTAGCAAACCCGGCAGTCTTTGTGTTGCTCCTCTTGTTGTTTGCTTTGTTGGTTTAGAACGGATGACCAAAGACCTGTCCGGATTTGATACTGCTTGTCACTAAGGAACATTTCTAGCATCTCAGATGTGAATGACAGCAGTGGAGGCGGTTACTTCTTAGCTACATTAAATCTTTGTTATGGGTCAACACATTTTTACTGAATATTAGCCAAGAACTTAGTCCTACGGCTTTTCAACTAGTTCTCCAGTATCTTCTACTCTACTGGACATCTTTGCTTCCAAAAGAAAGAGAGAAACTCCGGAAATTTGTATTTCCGGTTAAAGAAAAAAATATCTGTAAGAGGTATGTCTTATATAAGAGGTATGATAAAAAATTATAGTAAATGTTTAAAATGTTTTGAAATTGATTATAGTAAAAGTCACATTGCCATTAACTTCCCAACACTCCTCCTTGCTTACAACCCACTCGTCTCATCATGTTCCACTTGCTGAAGGAGTTTTAGATATTCTCATCCACATCTTTATGTGCACTGTTGTAACTGCCTTGATGTCCGAGACTGATTCAAATGTTTATCTTCCGTGATCATTTTGATGTTGGGGAAGAGCCAGAAGTCATGCAGTTCCAGACCCAGCGAATGAGGCGGATGATATTTTTACAAGTCTGCTTTTCTGTTAGATGGCTCTTGGCAGCTACACTCACTGTATCTTTTAGCACACCTCATAAAGAGCCTTGTGAAACAACACTTCCAGAACTGCATCAGAAAGTGGCAAGAAAGATGGGATAATTGTGTATCAAGCAAGGGAGACTATTTTGAGAGAGGTTAATGACAATGTGTCTTTCAATGTTATACATTTTTTAAACTTAAACATTCGTTGTATGTTTTGATCACCTCTTGTACGTAAATGTGAGACATGCACACATACGAGTCATTTATTCTAAAGTATTTTCTCAGTTTGCTTTTCTTTAAAATCAAGTAAAATTATGCTTAATTTTAAGTTTGAAATACTACCCACGAGGTATTTCATTGTCCAACCTACTCTTATCTATTGGACTGTTCATGCGTGAATAAACCAAGAAAGATTGATGTCTACCAAACTTATTGTGGAGTCACGGGGGGGGGGATTTGTAGTAAATTTTGGTCCCCTTCTCTGTAACTTTCTGTGCTACCTCACTTTTTAGTCTTTTAAATATATGAGTACCATATAAAGGGTGCAGAATAAGTATTCTAAATATTGGTGTAAATGAGTAGTCCCACTCAAAGTATTCATTGTATATTTAAATATTTTCCACTGTGTAGGCAAATCATCATTTATGAATGTACAATTGTGTTGCATGAGTGTGTCTGAGTGTGTGTTATTTAAGGATCATTAGAAACTAACCCACTGCTCCTATTCTTTGTTATGTATTCATATCTGACTAATGTTTCTGAATAGAAATGGAGAAATGTTGAGGTCGTAATTTTAGATGTCTATTCTTCATCACAACAAAATTAGAATTGTATATACATATGCACTTTATGTGACATATATGGCATTTCAGAAGGAAAATAAAACAGTTTACATTCATTGTTCTAATGACAAACCTTCTCTCTTCATAAAGAAATTTAAAAAAATAAAGTAATAAAAGAGAGAGAGAAAACACACACATTTATTTTCTTTTCAGATCCTAAAAGTCACAAATATCACAGAGGCTCACTCTCAGAGTAATATGCAATGCTAAGCGCTCCGTACTCCAGAACAACCTGCAAAAGGTTGCACTCTACATAATTATGCAAATAGATTTTTAAAGCAAAAGTAAAAAGCAGAAATGACAATATGCTAATATGGTAGCAGCATTGAATATGATGAGGATTATTAAAAACGAAGTGTTTGTTCGTGCCCAAAGCCTGTTTTTACTTAATATTTTTTTCATGTCACACATACCTCTAAAGGAAGTATTCAAGGGAGAAAAGCCCCCCAATCATAATTACCATAATTATACTTTTCCATCTTAAAATCCTTACTATACCCCAAGAATAAATATTATATGTAGTGGGTAGTATCATAATTAAAGTAAATTTTCAAAGAAATAATGCTTTGATTGCTATTTGCTACATATTCTATCTAATGAGCCAGAACTACACAGTCTACGTGTGTGGTGTGTGTTATTATTACTACTATTATTATTATTTGCATGGTGGCTTTGGCTAACCTTAATTAAAAATCTTCATAAAATGATTCTATATTGCATAGAGTACACCACAGGAATATATAACAACAAAAATTAATATTGGAAGCAGTGAATAATTTAAACCACTGTACTTGTCAAAGAAATGTTTTAAAGAAAAGATTTCAAATGGAGATATGCCTTCTACAAGAGCATCAGAGATTAGTGATAGCTTCAAGATCTTTGCTCGGCCATGCGAATATACTGTTTAATTATGGATCAAGTTCAATCTTTAGCACCATGACCACACTCCGGATTATTCTGTTTTCTTCTACGAACTTGTGCTGAGTTGGGTTGATACACAGATAAAAAATTGATATTATTCATCTGTCTATGTTATCTGGAAAACATCAAAAATGGGAAAGACAGAGGGAAGAGCCTTTGGAACACCTTGAATCTGAGTAAAATGAGAAATACAATTCTGAAACAAAATGTAATTCACTCTGAGCAAAAGATTTAAGAACCAGAGATAATAGTCACCCGTGGGATTAGATCCATTAAATAAACTGAACAAAATACAAAAATGAACTTATTCTTTTTGCTGACCACATTCATAGTTGAAATGATAGCTGACTCTCTTATTTGCATAAATGTTGACTGAGGGGCAAATAATCTGCCATCTCTCTGAAGAAAATATCAGAAATAGAAGAGGGAATTTGGAACAACAACCAGTAATGACTAGCTTCTTTTTGGACAGAGGAAAAATATTTCAAAAGTCCACATTTTAGAATTTTCTCTAATACAAAAAATGGCAATTTTTTCAAAGGAAGGCAATCTTGTATGAATTATACATTTTAAAATAGTAGTAAGAAATTGTATTGCCTGCCCTCAATTAGCTATTTGTTTTGGGGTCAGTTTGCGGTGGAGAATCCAATTCCACAGCTATGAAATGAAGTGGTAGCGAAGGTAGCGTGGGGACCAAAATACCATGATTCTTAGATTGTCTGAATTTGTCTGCAGTTCTTTTCATGTTCTCTCCAACAGGGGTTTTGCTCTTCCCATTTCACTGAATCTACTGCTTAAGGTACGTTTCGTGAAGTATGGTGATACATTCTCAGTCCTCTTATTTCTTCTGTATGTCTATTTTTCCACCCTTATACCTGTCTGGTCTATCATCATCGATCAATGTCGCCAGCTCTTGTCTTCATGTTCCTTTCCTCCTTCTTCCTCAACTTGTTCAGTTTAACAAAGCTTTCCAAATATTTGATTACGACGATGATAAAACATAGGTAGCATAAGTAGAATAGATAATGAATTGCTATTGAGTATCTGTCACCTACTTTCCATAATAGTCATCATTCTGTCATATGATTTTTAGTTCTACATACTGGCAAGTCCCACAGTCATCATTATTTTATATTATTTTAAAGTGAAATTTTTATCATTTGAAATGTGCAAATGATAGCTGCACAGTTTTAAAAAATAGTCCCTCAAAATCTCACCCCTCCACTCTGTGGAACATTATGGCGCACTGCAAAGACCCATGTGTTCTCTAGGAAATCCTCAGCCACAAACACAAATTGTCTATTTTTAAGCAATGAAATATTTTGCCACTTCTAGAATTTTGTGTAAATTGAGTCACAGAGTATGTGTTCCGTCGTATCAAACTTCATCTGTCCATCATAATGTCTGTGACATTCAGTAGTTCATTCTTTTTAATGCTAAAGAGTAGCCCAGCGTGTCTCTACTAGAGATACTTGAGTTGTTAACATTTTTTGGCTTTAACTGATTAGATATTATGAAGATTTTCATTACAGTCTTTTTGTGTCCATTTCCCATACATGATTGGTTTAAAGGTAGGTATGTGTTTGCCCACAAGGTAAGTTCTAAAAACTTTTCTTCAAGGAATTATAACATTTCACATTCCGAAGACAGCAACATGAAGCTTCATGTGTCCGGTGTTGTCAGTTGGGTCTTGTTTACTGAATATAATCCACATATCTTAAAACCCATCCTGCAAGTTTCATGAACACAAGGTATTCATGATATGGAATATTTCTATCACTTATTGAGGTGCCCTTAAACTCCTTCATAATAAATCCTATCTGACTCACGCACCCGGGCAATCACAGATCAGTTTCCAGTCCCTGTACTTTTGTCTTATGCCAGAGTATCATGTAAATGGAATTACATAATAGGTAACCTTTTGTATCTGCTTTTTTTCATTTATCAAAATGCAGTTGCAACTCATCCACATCAATGCATATATCAATATTTTGTCTCTTGTTTTCACTGAGCTGTTCTCCATGCAATGATTACCCATTTACCTGTTGAAGGACACTTGTGTTGTTTTGTTTTTACCAATTATGAATAAAGCCACTATAAACATATACATTCAAGACTTTATGTGAACATAACTTTTAACTTCCCTTGGATAAATGCCTAGGAGCCTAGGACTTGATTATAGGTTGTGTGTAAGCATATGTTTAACTACATGAGAAACCGCCGAACTGCTTTCCAGAGTGACTATACCACTTTGCATTTCCACCAAAAATGTGTAAGGATTCCACTTGCTCTGGAACTACACTACACTTGGCACAGTCGGGGTCATTTTAAAATCATTTTAGTCATTTAATATATGTAAGTGGTATCTCATTATAGCTTCAATATTATTTCTCCAGTGACTAATGCTGAATTTGCTTCATATTTCACTTGCTATTTGCATATCTTCATTGGTGAAGTATCTGTTCGAATATACTTTCAAGTATTTATTGGATTTTTCTTTTCTTTATATATTCTGAATAAGTCTTCTACCAGGTAAATTTGTAAAATATGTTCATCCCATCTGCATTCTCTTTTCAGTGTCTGGATGGTGCCTTTTGTAATGTAGACGATTTTAAATTTATTGAAGCTAAATTAATTAGTTTTTCATGTTACAGATTATGTTTTTGTTTTGATCTGATTTATATTTGTCACATCCTATAAATCTTTGCCCAACTAAAGGGAAGAAAGTTTCTCCTCTTTCATTTTCATATAGGAGTTTTATAGTTTTAGGTTTTAGATTCATGTTTTAGATATTTTTTTGAATGAGATGTGAGGTTTTGGACAATGTTCATCTTGTGGCACAGAGATCTGTTCAAAAGTTCCAAATCTCCTACTGAAAAGATTAACCTTTTTATTCAGGACTTGTCTTTGTATCCATGTCAAAAATCAGTAGGCTATATTATATTGGCATCTACTTCAAGACTCTCTATTTTGTTTTGCTGGTGTATCCACTCTTTCTTTGGTAACAGATTATCTTGGTAGTTGTAGCTTTATTGGGAGTGTTGTCATTAGAATATGACTCTTCCAATTAGGCTTTAATTTTTCCCACCTTGATTTGCGTGGACTATTCCTCTGCATTTTCACAGGTAGTTTATTTTAGAATTAGCTTGTCAGTTTATGCGAAAATCTCCACTGGCTTTTAATGCAACTATGCCACATCTTTAGGCCAATTTGGAGGTAAATTACATCTTAAAAATATTAAGTCTTCCAATTCTACTCACTTTTCATCTTTCATTTGTTTAGGTCTTATTTGATTCCTTTTATCACTGCTATTTGGTTTTAAGCATGTCAATTTTTTTTTTTTTTTTTGGTGCTGGAGATCGAACTCAGGGCCTTGTGCTTGCCAAGCAAGCACTCTAACCACTGAGCTAAATCCCCAGCCCAAGCATGTTAATTTTTAATATGCATATTTTGTTTCTTAGTTCTGCTTTAAATGGTAATCTTGAAATTTCAATTTCCAATTGCTTATTGCTTGTATATACAAATATAATTTATGTTTAATACAAAACATTTATCCTATGAATTTACTAAAATCATTTATTATTTCCAGAAACTTTTTGTATATTTTTCTGGATTATTTACATAAATAATGTTGTTTATAAATAGAGATCATTTTGAAGTTAGAAATTTAGCTTAGGTGGTAGAGTGCTTGCCTGACAAGTGCAAGGCCCTGAGCTCTAACCCCAGCAGCCCTATCCCCAAAAGAGATATTTTTTTCTTTCTTTCCTATTCTTTTCATCTCATTTTTTTCGTGGCTATTGTACTGACCAAACTGTCCAGTGTTATGCTAAATCAATGGCTAGAATAGAAATTTCCAGGTTTTGGGGGAAAACTTCCATGCATTGAGCATTAATTGCCAAATTAGCTGTTATGTGTATATATAATTTATCAGATTGAAGAAGTTCCTTTAAACACTAGTTTGCTAAGAGTTCCTTTCAACTTACAGATAATACTATTTCTCAAAGGTTTATTCCGCATATATTTTTGGTATTATTTGGGTTTTCTTCTTTAGTGCTTTGGTAAATTGCATTAATTTTCAAATGCTGATCCCTTCATTTTCGAAATAAATCCCACTGGTCTATTAGTTAGTTTGTTTGTTTGTTTGCTTATTCATATTTTAAGTGTATATATGATATTTTTATACACATATTGTGATGGTTAATCCTGGTTTTCAACTGATGGAGTCAGGAGATGCATTGCACACTAGTAAAGCACACTTCCAGGTGTGTCTGTGGTGGTGACTCCAGAGATGACATGCAGTCCAGGACACTGGCATGCAGTCCAGCACACTGACTCCAGCAATTTAACCCTTTCAACAGAGAGTCAAAACTGATTTTCCAGGGAGCTCCCTCCTGCAGTTTTGGCCTGGCACTTGATGCCTCTTGTTCTAAAGCTTCTAATTTCTTGGAATGAACCCCAGCAGGATACTCTGCACTCTGGCATGCAGATAGTCATTGTGGACGATCCTATCTCTGATCCTGTGAGCCTCGCTAATAAATCCCATTTCATAATTACACAGACATATGTATGTATTTTCCTATTGATTCTGTTCCTCTAGCTAGTCCTAACCAATACACATATACACAGCAAAATGATTACTAGGATGAAGCAAATTAACATATCCGTCACTCCACATAGTTTCCCATTTTATTTTATTTTATTTTATTTTTCTAAGAGCACCTAAAATCTGTTTCTTTTGCAAATTTTCAATATAGAACATAGTATTATTAACTATAGTACTCATGTTGTGGGTTAAATATTTACACTTACTCAGCCTACATAACTGCAGTTTTGTACCCTTGGACCTATAGTGCTTCATTTCCTCCCCATCTTCCTCACCACTGGTAATTACTGCTCTACTTTCTGTTTCCATGTAGTCAGCTTTGTTTAGATTCCACACAAATGAGATCATACAGTATCTCTCTTTTTGTATCTAGATATTCATTACATAATGACTTTCAATTCAACAAAAAATACAATGATGGATGCAAACAACATCAAAGCATCTTGGTATATAAAGCAAATAAATACTTAACTGAAAGGAGAGATTGACAAGTTGTAATAGAAAGCTTCAACACTCTGCTTACATTAACAAACAGAACAACCATACAAAAAATCAATTATAAAACAATCGTGTTGATTAAGACCTAATGAACTTAATAGACATATACAGAATTTTTCACCCAACAGCAAAATACATATTATTCTCAACTACACATAGAAAATTCTCCAGGAGAGATCCTATATTAGTTCACAAAATAAGTCTCACCAAAGTTAAAAAGATTGATATCAAACTAAGTATCTTTTCCAACAACAGTGGACTGAAAGTAGAAATCAATACATAACATAGCAACAGAAAGTAGAAAAACTCACAAATACAAGAACTTATATGACATACCCTTGAACAATCACTAAGCTAAAGACTAAATCTAAAGAAAACTTTAAAAATATCTCAAGTTAAATAAAAACACAACATACCAAAATTTATGGAATGCAGCAAATACAGTACTAAAAAGGAAGTTATATTAATCACCTTTCCATCACTACAATGAACCTAGAAGACAGACAATTTATAATGAAGAGAAGTTTATTTTAGCTAACTGCTTGTGAGGTTTCAGTTCCTAGTTTGCTGGTCTCTTTGCTTTGGGCCTATGGCGACGCAACACATCATGGCAGATGCACATGGAAGAGTAAAGCAGCTCACCTCCTGACTAGGGAGCCAAAGAGCATAAGAAGGAGAGGCAGAGTTCCAGTGACTCCTTGAGAATGTGCTCTCAATGATTAGAAGACCTCCCACTTGGCTCCACCTCTTGAAGTTTCTACCACCTCCCAGTAGTGCCACCCTGGGATGAAATCCCTAAAACACAGTCATATGGGGGACATTCCAGATCCAGGACATGCCTGAAGTTTAAGGGGAAAAATTCCATTAATAAAGAAAAAAACCTCAATAAGGCAATTTAACTCTACATATCAAGGAATTAGGAAAAAAAGGACAAATAAAGCTTGAAGTTAACACTAAGAAAAAAATAATAAACACCAGAGCAAGCAAATGAAATAGAGAAAGAAAAACTGTAGAAAAATAAGCAAAACAAAAAATTGTTTGTAATAAATAAAAATTTAAAATCCTTAGCTAGATTGTGAAATAGGGAGCAAAGACTCAAATACACAAAGTCAGAGATGAATAAACATTACAATAGCTGTCCTAGAAATAAATAAGATCATAAGGAAATATTACGAACAGTTGTATGCAAGTAATTGGATAACCCAGAGGAAATGAATAAACTCCAAAAATAGAAAACCTTCCAAGACTGAATCAAGAGAAAAAAAAGCCAGAAAAAAACAATAATAGAAAGATTGGAGTAGTAATCCAACTCCTCCCAACAAATAAAAGCCGAGAAAAAGAATTCACAGCTGAATTCTACCAGACATTTAAAGAAGAGTACTATTCTTCCAATTCCCTACTATTTCCAGAACACAGAACTAAAAGGAATAATCCTGAACTCATTTTGTGTGGCTGACATCCTTATAAAGATACCACAAAAAATTATAGGCCAATATCTCTGATGAACATAGATGCAAAAATCCTAAATAAAACACTAGTAAGCACAATTCAATAGCATATCAAATCCAATGTTTTGTAATGCCCAAGTGATATGTATCCCTGCAATATAATATAAAGTTGGTTTAATATATGCAAATCAATCAGGGTGATACACTATGGGAACAGAGTGAAAGATAAATAATATGATCATCACAAGAGATACAGAAAAAACATTTGACAAAATGCAGTAGCTCTTAATGGTAAAAACCATCAACAAACCAGCTATGAGATGAATTTTTTTCAACATAGTAAAGGTTTCTCCTCCTATTTTCTAAAATATTACTGGACTAGATTTACTAATGTGGACGATTTATGTCTATCTTCATGAATAGTTTGATCTGTAGTTTCTTTTCATGGAATGCCTGGCTTTGCTATCAAGATAATTCTGATTCGAAGGAAAAAAAAAAGATGAAAATCTTAAAGTGATTTTCTCCTATTTAGTGTTCTCAAAGAATATTTTTAGAATTGGTAGTGATTATTAAATAAAATTTTGCTGGAATTGGCCAATGAGTGTATTTGAATCTTTAGCTTTTACTGTTTTGTTGAAAGTTTTTTATTCAAATTATCTAATGTTTTCTGAGTGAACTAAAGTAGTATGTGTCTTTCAAAGATTCTGTTCCATGTCAATTAGATTGCCAAGATTGTCTGTAATTTTCTTTTACTGTCATTTTGCTGTCTACAACCCATTGTTATGTCTTATCTTTCATTCCTGATATTGGTCATATTTTTGTCCTTTTTCTCCTTCATAAGTCTATCTAGAGGTTTTGATTTTATTGTTCTTTTCAGTGAATACGTTTTCCATTTAAATGAATTTTCTTCTTGTTTCATGCTTTAATTTTAGTGTTTCCTTTCTAGTATCTAGTATAGGAGACCTGGACCATTGGTTTGAGGCCATTTAAAATACAGTGATACCTCAGTTGTTGAACTCAATTACTTCCAAATTTATGTTCAAAGACTGAAAAGTTCAAGGACTGAACATATTTTTCCCATAAGAAATAGTGGAAACCAAATAATTGGTTCTGAAGTCCAAAAATTACACTTATAAATTCATTTTTTCCAGGACTTTAACATATTTTGCAATGATTTCTTTCTTCATCTCTATCATGCTTCTCAGTTCTCCTCTTAGTTATACTGCTGATATCACTAACTTTTTTGGTGCAAATAGAACACCAAAAAAAAAAAAAAAAGCACAATGATGAATGTTTTAACGTACTAACACAAGCACTATATGTTGTCCAAGTGAGAACAGTGCTTAGACTGAAGCGTCTAAAGACATTTTTGTGACCTTTGTGTCCATGGAAAGGCACAGTGCATGCCTCACTCTCAGTCAATGCACGTTTTTTCAGATCAGGTTTTATGTTAGATTATCAAGCAAAGTTACGAACACCAAGAAGTTTTTTTTTGAACTTTGCTGTTCGTGAGGTATTGCTGTATATGAAATGTTGTAAACTTCCAAATAAAGCCTATGTTAATCTAGTTCCACAATTTGTGATGACTTTATCAAATTATATTTTTATTCTAATTTTCCTTGTTCATTTGATTATTGAGAGGGAGGGTGTATGTGTGTGTGTTTGCATTTGTGTGTGTGTGTATTTAACTCCAAATATTTAGGAACTTTTCGGATAAAGTCTTATTGATTATCAGCTTAATTGTCTAATTTTATTGTGTCAGAGGAAATATTTTGTAAAATTTCAACTTTTAAAAACTATCATAACCTTACCTGTGGCCCAAAATGTAGTCATTATTGGCAAATGTTCTATGTGCATTTGAACATACTCAGTAGAGTGCTATTAGGCAGAATGTTTTGCAAACACAGTTAAGTCAAATTAGGTAATATGGGACTCAGGTGTCTTTTATCCTTACTGCCTCTCTGTGAACTTGTTTTAGTAAGTGCTAAGAGAAGTGTGTTATCTTCAACTAAATCTATCATTTTTTTCCTCAATTCATTTCTATCACTTCTTGTTTTCATATATTTGAACCTTTGTCTCTTTGTTCATGCATAGTCACGATTTGAAGTGCTTTATTACTGATAATATTCCTTGTTCTGATGTCTACTTTATCTTCTGTGAGGATATTTAGTATAGTATATTATTTCATTCATATTTATATAGTACGTATACTATTTTTCACCTATCATTTTATTATTAATGTGGATTTTTGTGTGTGTGCAGATAGCTTATAATTAGATCTTGTTTTTAAATCCAATCTAACAGCCTTTTAATTAAATTTAAATCACATGCACCCATGCAATTATTGATATCACTAGACTACATTATCTTGCTAGTAGTTTCCATTTGTTCCATTATATTGTTTTTCTTTACTCTTTTGGTTTGAATGTTTTTGATATTTTCAATCTTTTTGTATCTTCGTAATTAATTATGTATTTTAGTTGGCATATAATTGACAAGCTATTTTATTTGATCTGAAAATCTCTGACACTCATTTGGACTCTTTTGTCCATTTATATTTAATATTATCTTTTGATATGGTCTATGTAAGTAATTTTATTATTTGTTTCTGTGCCCTTTACCTAGGCTTCCTCTACACAGTTTCTTTTATCTGTGATTCTTCCTATAGTTGGAAGAGATTTCTCTGTTTCTTCTCATGTCTTATTTTCTGGGGGATTCTTTTTTTTTTTTTTTGTCAAATGCTAGACATTTTAAATGCTATAACATGGCAATTTTGGAAATCAGATCCTGTTTCTTTTCCAGGGTTTGTTGTTCTGGTTGTTGACTTTTGTTTTTACTGCTCTTTGTTAACTGGCGACACTTTTTTGGACTAATTTTGTAAAGTCCAATTTTCAGATGTGTGTATAGTCATCAAATAATCTGCTTGGTCAGTTTAATACTCAGATAATGATTAGGCCAAGTATTTCCATAAATGCCTTGAATCCATGAGTCTCCTTTCTGCTGAGAGATTCTGTCATGTTACAGCTCTGCTTTAGCCTTCACTTTACATTTGGGGAGAGCCTCTCAGCCAGAGGGGAGAGATTTCTATTTTCTCATGCCTTTCCCTGGGCATATATGTTCCGGATGCCTTCTATTCACTCTGTTGGTGACACAGAAATCACTCACCATAGAGACAGTACAAGATTATTACAAAACAAAATAGCCAACACCAGACATACTATGCGAACAGCAGTGTATCAGTGTCATATTCTCAGTGTGCAGGAGAGTCTGGCTCAGACTGTGCAGGCCACGCAGGAGTGTACTTGGGTGTAGCATGAACAACCAAGTGTTTGGGGAAGTATAATTTGTAATAACAAAGAAACAGCCTCTAGTTCTTAAAATCAAATGTGATTACTTGTTTGAGTTATTTAGTGGGTTGGTAAGGAAGCGAAATCTGCTGAGGACTGTGTAGTGTGCAACTGGTCCAGATGACAAAGAAGCAGCTCTTGAGTCTTTCTGCTTGCCAGGAGCCATGTCTGGTAAGGGCACAAGAACTCAACAACTAAGCCAGCAAAGGTAGCTTTTAACATTGTGTCTTTAAATTCCGGACTTAACCCACACTGTGCAGAGCCTGGTGCATGTACATGATTGTTACCCCTCGAGGAAAAGGAATATGTGTGAGTGTTTCAAGGTCCCAATGGACAGGTTTTCCTTTTAAGTTCATTTAACAGTCTGTTTGCTCCATTGTTATCAGCCCAGAGTCCACTGAAATGTTGAAAAGGTTAAAGTTAAAGAAGTGTTGATTATTTTCAATGAATACCGAGTAGATAAATCATTTCCCACCTAATGAATTCTGAATTACATCAGATACAAGTCCTGTAAATTGATCTTTTGCAGAGAGCTGTCCTATAAGTCAAAGTGACAATTGTTTATTTATATGGGATTTTGTGCAGCTCCAAACTAGTTTTGTCCGTACAGCAGCTCCTGGTGATTTTCATAGTTATTATGGTTGTGAAGCTGATGATTTTCAAGACTTTTATCCAACTGAAAAGGGAAGGGGAAGAGAAGGCAATTCATCCACCATTATCTTGCAAATCATACAAAGTTCAGGCATTTTTCTTGAATAAACGATCCTAGATTGTTACAAGACTTTGGTTAATTGACAATATTCAGAAAAATGTTCCTCTGTTCTTGGTGCTTTTACGGTTAAAAAATTCTCAGAGGTCTTTATCACTTGGAAGTGCTTTTCTACAACTGAATTTCATAGCTAAGTGAAGGTCTTACCCCCCAAAACCTGATTTTAATTTAAATTTTCCTGAATGCTGAAATTAGGCAGAGAACCTGAAGCAGGAAAAACAACAAAAGAACCACACCTTGAGGCATCATATGCAAACAGCTAAAAAAAAAAAAGGAAAAGAGAAAGTTGTAAAGGAAAAATAAACTTTGCATACAAAAGAGAAATATTTCTTGTTAGAAGCTATGCAACTCAGAACACAATAGAATAACATTTTAAAGTACAGAAAAAACCAAAAGGCAACCCAGCCTTCTATTTTCATTGAAACTATCTGTCAAAAACAAAGGAGAAATAAAAACTTCTTTTGAAAATAAAATAAAAGAAGAATTCATTTCCAGGAGCACTGCTGAATATTGGTACTATCACCAGTGAGAGTATTTCTGTTTTGTTTTGTTTTTCACAATTTTTAAATTAAATTCATTATTTTCAGATAAATTTACATAAAATAGAAATAATATAGTGACACTGTGTGTACCCTTTAGCAAGTTTCCCCTGTAGGTAACATTTTGCAAAACTATAAGACAGTGTTAAAACCAAAACATTGATATTAGTGCAATCAATAAAAAGCAGTTAGACGTGGTGGCACATGCCTGCAATCCCAGCACTGGGGAGGCTGAGTGGAAGGACCACTGAACGTTCAAGCCCAGCCAGAACTATACAGCAAGACCCAGTGTCCAGCCAAAGCAAAGAAAGAAAGACAGAAAAACAAAACAAAAAAAGGTGCAGTTCTATCACCAAAAGGATCCATGACAGTTTTATTTTATAGCCTCACTCACCTCTTCCCAACATCTGTAACAACTAACAACAGTCTATACCCAATTTTTATAATTTTGACATCTCGAGAATAGAATCAGCATCTCTTTTAAGATTGGCTTTGTGGTTTTCACCGAACAGAAAATTGTCTCAAAATTAATCCAAGTTGTTGCACCTGTCTATAGCGAAACATTTTTTTTTTATTAGTGAGTAATTTACTGTTTTTTTTTTTTAACCAAGAACATGTATTGGTACATTTAGATAAACATAATGATCCCATTCGTCATGGTTAATATGTACCTGTACATGATATAACTTGATTTCTTCCCCTTCACCACCTCTCCCTTCCTCCACTGCCCCCCCTGTTATTTACAATAATTTTATTTACATTTTTCCATTTTTTCTTTTTCTTTTCTTTTCTCTTTCCCATCCTTCCTTTCTCCTGCTTTTCTCTCTAGTTCTATCCTCATTTGAACACTGCCTTTCTTTTTCACAACATCTATTATAACATTTTGTCCTTATTTACACTTACAATTTCTCATATCTGAGAAACAATTCAGTATGTAATTATGTGTGTCTGATTTATTTCACATTAGAGTATGTTCCATTTACCTATAAATGTTTCAAGTTTATCCTTTTTTATAGTAGAGTGTTACTCCATGTACAAAAACCACATCTTCTTTAACCATTCAGTAGATGCTGGGCGTTTGGGTTGTTTCCAAGACATAGCTATTAAAACTTGGGTTGTTATGAACACGATTGTGCATATATCATTGTTATATGGTGTTTTTAATTTTTCTGGGAAGATAACCAAGAAACAGTATAGCTGGTTTGAACAGAACCTCTAGTTGTAGTTTTTTGAGGAATCACCATGCTGATTTCCACAATGGCTGGTCCCATCTACAATCTCACCAACGGTGGAGGTGGGTTTCTTTTTCCCCACATCCCTGCCAGCATTCGTTATTGGTTGATTTCTTGATAATAGCCATTCTTTCTGGACTGCGATAATATCTTAGCATTGTTTTAATTTGCATCTCTCAAAGGACTAGTGTTGTTGAACACTTTTTGATGTATTTATTTGCCATTTTTATTTCTTCATCTGAGAAATGTTTATTCATTTCAGATGCCCAGTTTTGGATTGGGTCTTTAAATTTGGGAGGGTCTGATTTTTCTGAGTTCTTTATGTATTTTTAATGTTAGACTTTTGTCTGAGGAACAGCTGGCAAAAATTATTTCCCACTCTGTTGGTTTTCACCCCACTCTGTCGGTGATTTCTTTTGCTGTGTAAAAGCTTTTTAGTAGGATGTGATCCTAATCACCAATTCTTTGTATTACTTCCCATGCAATCTGAGTTTTGTTCATAAAGTTCTTGCCTACACCTAAGTCTTCAAGAGTTTCTCCTATTCTATCTTCCAGCAGATTTAGTGTTCCTGCATTAATGTGTAGATCTCTGATCCACTTTGATTTTAGTTTAGTACATGGTGAGAGACATGTATCTAGTTTTAGTTTTCTCCATGTGGTAAGCCAATTTTTCCAGCACCATTTGTTAAATAGGCTATCTTTCTTCCAGTGAGGGTGTTGGGCTCCTTTGTCGAAGATGAGATATTTGAGTGTGTTTGGAGTTATTTCTGCATCTTCTAGCCTGTTCCATTGATCCTCAGGTCTGTCTTTTTGCCAGTACCATGCTGGGTTTTTTTTGTTTTTTTGTTTTTTTGTTTTTTTGTTTTTAATCAAGGTACCTGTATAGTATAATTTTAGATCAGGGATTGTAATGTCCCCTACCCTGCCCCTATTGCCCAGGATGGTTTTTACTATTCTTGGTCTCTTTTGGTTCCAGATGAATTTCATGATTGCTTTCTCTAGTTCTGTGACGGATGCTTTTGATATTTTGATTGGAATTGCATTAAATCTGTATAATAGTTTAGGTAGCATGGACATTTTCACTATGTTGGTTCTTCCAATCCAAGAACAAGGGTTATCTTTCCATTTTCTGATGTCCTTTTCAATTTCCTTGTTTAAAGTACTGTAGCTTTAATTTTTTAAATTTTTATTTTAAACCAAGAACATGTATTGGTACACTCTACATACAATGGTCACATTCATCACATTTATTTTGCACCTGTACATGATGCATCTTGGTTCTCCCCCCTCTTCCCCATCCCTCCCCTCTGTTCCCTCCCTCCCTATTTACAGCAGGTTTATTCATAATTTTCCATATTTTCCCTTTCCCTTTTCTTTCCTTTGTTGCCTTTCTGCTTTCCCCTCTTCTTTCTTTCTAGTACTCCTCTCCTTTGTATATTATCTTCTTTTTATATAATAGTTATTACACCTCTTTGTCCTTGTTTACAGTTATGGTTTCTCATATCAGAGAAACAATTCGATATAGTACTATAGCTTTCAATGTAAAGATCTTTTACTTGCTTTATTAGATTGATTCCTAAATATTTCATTTTTTTGATATGAATATGAATGGTGTAGCTTCCCTAATTTCATTTTCAGTGAGTTCGTTATTTGTATATAGAAATGCTATCGATTTTTGAGTGTTGAATTTGTATCCAGCTATGCGACTGAACTTGGTTATTAAATCTAGAAATTTTTTAGTGAAGTTTTTAGGGTCTTCTATGTAGAGTATCATGTCATCTGCAAATAATGATAATTTAATTTCTTCCTTTCCTATCTTTATTCCTTTTATTTCTTTCTCTTCCCTAATTACTCTGGCTGATGTTTCTAGAAGTATCTTGGATAAGAGTGGTGATAGTAGACATCCTTGTCTTCTTCCAGACTTTAGAGTGAAAGTGTTCTGTTCTTGACAATTTAGTATAATGTTGGCCATTAGTTTGTCATAGATGGCTTTTATCATATTGAGATACAGACCATCTATTCCTAGTTTCTGTGAGGTTTTTATCATGAATGGATGTTGGATTTTGTCAAATGCTTTTTCTATATTTATTGAGATGATCATGCAGTTTTCTTCCTCGACTCTGTTGATATGGTGAATTACATTTATTGATTTGCATATGTTGAACCATTCCTGCATCCCTGGAATGAACCCTACTTGGTCGTAGTGTATGATCTTCTTTATAATTCATTGCATTCTGTTTGCCAGTATTTTACTGAGAATTTTTGTATCTATGTTCATTAGGGAAATTGGCCTGTAGTTCTCTTTTCTGGTTGGATCCTTTTCTGGTTTTAGTATCAGGGTGATGCTTGCTTCCATGAAAGATTTGGTGTTGTTTTCTTTCACAAATGCCCACTGATGCTGCTGCAGATCATCATTTTGCCAGCTCCAGAGGTTCTACTGGTCAATAGTTATGGCTTGGAGAAAAATAAAGAAAAAAGAAAGAGAAGGAAAGAAAGAAAGAAAGAACGAAAGAAAGAAAGAAAGGGAAGAAAAGAAAAGAAAAGAAAGGAAAAGATCCTTGCAGCTGTTTGGGGGGAGGGAGCAGATTCCACAGCTTCCTGGTTGTGAGCCTTCTATGTGCCAGCGATATAAATTAAAAAAAAAAAAAAGAAAAGAAAAGAAAAGAAAGAAAGAAAGAAAAGAAATATATATAGAGAGAAAGCCAGAGGTCTTCTGTTTCAAATCTTTCCCACATGGCTGGAGCTTGTCTTGGCACTACGGTTTCTCAGGTCCTCAGGATTTTCTTGTCAGTGTTAGCTCCAGTTAGTGCACCAGCCGGCCCAAAAGTGGAGAATCTGCACATGCTGGTGGGTTCTCCATCAGCTGCCTCCCCCACCCCAACCCCACTTGGGAAGTGGGGTCCAAGCACGTGGGCTGGTTCTACCGAGTAATATTCTATGCTATAGATGTACTACATTTACTTTAACCATTCATCTGTTGAAAGACACCTGGGTAGTTTTACAGTTCAAGAATATTCTTAATAAAGCTGTTTTGGATATTTGTGTACAGGTTTCTGTGTGAATATATTTTCATTGTTCTATGATAAATATTCCAGAAAGAAATTGTTAAAATTGTATATCCTTTCCATTATTCTACTATCTACTTCATTATATCTTAAAAATGAACTGAGTTTCTCATAAACAATAGATAGCTGTGTTCTGTTGTTATGATATATTTTAGAAGTCTCTGACTTTTATTTGGTCAATTTAGATCATTTATGTAAGGTTATTATTTATATGCTATAACTTAATTCTGAAATTTTATCCTGGTTTGTTTTCACATTTTCTTATTCTTATTTTCTATTTTCTCATCTTTTGTGGGTCAATTGAATTGTTTTAAGGTTTTACT
The DNA here is from genome assembly GCA_004026905.1 of Hystrix cristata. Taxonomy (NCBI): domain Eukaryota; kingdom Metazoa; phylum Chordata; class Mammalia; order Rodentia; family Hystricidae; genus Hystrix; species Hystrix cristata. The sequence continues at coordinate 128,658 of PVJO010000606.1, read as the reverse complement.
TAATTTATTTGTCATGTTATTGACTACATTGCTTTTTATACACTTCTTAGGGGTTTTGCTGTATATTGCAATATACCATATTTCTCATATCAACCTTTTAGTACTCTGAATAAATTGGAGAAACCTTAGTTTCCTTTAGCTTCCTCTACAATCTTCGTTTTTAAAGTCCATGTGATGATGTAATTTTGGCTTCAATACTCATATATGTTTTAAAGATCTTATAAGAAACCCAGACTTTCCTGCTTACCCACGTTTCTACTCTTATCCATTGTTCTTTCTTTCTTACTGATGTTCCAAGGCAGTTTCTTTTATCACTTCCTTTCTGCTTGAGAATTTTCTTAAACCATTCTTTCAGTATAGACCTACCAACAATGTTTAACTTTCTTTAATCTGAGGACACCTTTATTTCATCTTCTTTCATGAAAAACAGTTTCACTGCCCACAAAATTCATAGTTGGCATTTTTGCATTTTCAGCTCTTGAAAAATTACTTCTATCTCATTGCTACAGTCTCAGAAGAGGAGTCCTTCAGGATCAAGTTGCTATTCCCTCATAAGTGGTGTGTGTCTTTTCTCTCTAGCATAACTCAATAACTTGGCTAGGTAGTTCTCAGGAGTTTAATTACACATATATTGTGTTTTGGTGTTATCTTCTCTGTTATAATCTCACAGTATTTATGAATCATTTGCCTTTTTAGATCTGTTGATTCTTCTCTTCCACTACCATGGGAAGTTTTAAGTTGTTACACCTTTGAATAGTCTTAGTTCCACTCCCTTTTGCCTCTTATTTTGGACTATGACATTACAAACATTGGATCTACCCTTGTTTCGTAAGTTCCTGGCATTTTTCATTTTTCCTCCCATTCATATTGATTTCCTCCTGTTTTTCTATTAATTTGTCCTCAAGTTCACTGATTATATCTTCTATAATCTCCATTTTACTATTAGTTCTTATTTCTGATTTGTATTTTTCAATTCTGTAATATCCATTTATCTCTTTTTAGAAATAACTTCTGCCTTTTGCTGAGGTCTTTTATTCTTTCATCTATTTCAAGATGACTTGTAATTGTTTGTTGAATCACTTTTATGATGTTTGCTTTACAATCCATTTCAGGTAATTCTAAAATATTAGTTGTCTTTGTTTTAGCATCAGTTGACTGTCCTTTCTCATTTAATGTATAATATTCATGGTTCTTAGTATGGCCAGGTGATTTTTAATTATTTCATAGATATCATGGACATTTTAACTATTATAGGAATTTCTGAATCATATTTAACATTTTATTTTGGCATTCCATCACCCTGTTTGGTCTTGGTGCACAAATTTTGACCTAGTTTTATGGACAGTGGTTCCAGCAACAATCTAATTTTCAGAACCTATGCATGGCTGTTTTGGTTTGCTTGCTTTCTCTTGCACCATGAGACTCAGATGTTTCTCTGCTGGGACTACTCGAATGGATAGAAGCAGCTTTGATTGCATATTTGGAACTTCTACACTATACTTTGATCCTAACCATGTCTTAATAATTACAGTTCCCTCATCCACTTTTTGGATTCTTGTTTCTTGAGGAGTCATCCTTCTTAGTCTGAGAATAGGCATAAAATAATCTAATCCCCTTATTTCCTTCACTTTTTATCTTGGTGTTGAAATACCATCTTTAAAAATCATGTTTATTCTGCTATTCTTCTGTTTTCAAAAACATTCTTGCTCTCTGAATTTTTCATCCATCCAGACACTCAAAACATTGTGATGCACTTGATATGTGATGGACACTGTGTCAGCCCTTGGGACTATAAAGATTAATAAATCAATAATCTGGAAAACTTTTCTGTCATCTGTTAAAATCCTGCCGTCTTCTGCATGCAGGGATCCTATCCTGTCTTTGTTCACTGCTGGTCTCTGAACATGGCTTGCAAAGCCTTTTCTTGTCTGCAGCAGTTTCCAGAAGCCTCAGCAACTCTGGCCTCTAACCTTTCCAACACTACTCTTTTAAGTAAGGCTGCTCATTTGTCTTCATTCTTTCTGCCTCTTCTACATGTCATTTTATATTCCAAGCTCTCGAGAAAGCTTCCTGTGCAGCTAAAGCAGTTGCTTTAGAAGTATTTTCCTCCCTGTTCAAATGGAGATTGTACGAACAAATTCATTTCTCTACCATCTCCCTTGAACCCCATACAAAGGACAAACCCAAACCTGTATTCTCTCTCCCTTCCTTCTTCCCTCTGGTCTTTTCTCTTCCTCCCCTCCTTTGTTTCTGTCTCTGCTTCTCTGTATCTCTTTCTCTCTCCTCCCCCCACCTCAGGTGACAGCCAGCACTTATTTCCTTCAAAATGATAATATCCATAGTGTTTAACCACTTCACTTCTCATGAGTAATTTGTTTCCTTCAATCAGAATTTGATTCAAAGAAGCAGCATAATAATTGCTTCATTTGTTTTAGAAGAAATAAGAATGCCTTAGGTCCTTTCTTTAACACAACCAGATTCCCAGATGATTGAAACTTACCCTGACTTTACCCTAATAATGTTTCCATTTTCTTCTGTTTATAGTAAAAAAAAAAAAAAATCTTGTTTAACAACAATTTTATTTCCTCAAAATGCCTTTCCTAAACAAAGACATAGAAGTCACTCTTCCTCTATTTTTCTTCCCTAAATATTACAAAACTTCTACAAATAACCATGTCTTTTCTTCTGGCTCCACTTACAGCAAAACAGCTGTCTGTAGCGCTATCAGTAGGGTTTATTTTTCTTGGCTTAAATGCAAAACTCCAGTTATTAAATGGGTATAAGTTCTCCTTGCTGACAATTTAAGATAAAGTAAATTGGAAGTGACATAAAGGAGTGTGTGTGCTGATGTGCCTCCCCAGGATTCTTTGCTGACGTCCTGAAGGATCTAGTCTGGACGCCAGCAGCCATTGCGAGTAACCTCCTCACCCCCCACCATGCCATTAAAGGGTGGGCATTTTCACTGATTTGTAAAAGTGACAGATGCAGCATGTGATTACAAATTTGCAACTGTGAAGTCAGTCCCAAGAGACCTCCAAGAGCCACAGTTCCCCACCCTGCCCCCAGAAGTTACTTGGCTGCTTCTCCACATTCCCTGTGACTTGCTGCAGTGAGTCCTCTGAGCTTTGGTACATCTCTATTCCCTCTTTCTCCTTAACTTACAATAATTCAAACAAGAAACTTAAGTATATAAAATCAGCTTGGCATTATAATTGTTTTTCTCTTCTTTTTTTCCAGCCCTGAATAATTATTTCATCTTTGGACACTGCTCATATTGCAGTGGTTCTCTAACTTCAGTATGCATAAAAATCACCTGGAGGGCTTATTAAAAATGCAGATTTCTAAGCTCCCTGCTTAGAGATTCTGATTCAGCAGGTTTAGCAGGCAGCCTGAAATTCTGTGTATTTAATGTGCTCCCCAGCTGCTCCTTATGCAGGTGGGCTACGGACTACTTTTGAGAAGCATTAGACTCAAACCATAATCTTTTCTCAGTTTAGATTATGTGTTTATTTCTATTTTTGTCTAATTTACACTTTCCTTAGGCAACATTTTTAATAGCAGAGACTGTCATCTTCCCCTTTGGAACTGTGGCTGAACCATACTGAAATTAGCTCTCCAGGGACCTGCGGCAGCCCACCGTGCCATGACGCCCACACAAGAACACAGGCACGGAGCCGGCCGGAGCACAGGCCCAGCAGCGCCCCTCTCCCATGCTGTGGCCAGCTCACCTTTGATAATAGCAACATTTCACTCGAGAGATTCCTCACTTAAATATTTTATATCACATTAGCTATTACCTTTACAAAGCCACATTTCTGAAAAATAGCATGTTCATATAAAATATTTAAATACTATTGAATTTATAAGGCAACTAATGCTATAGCACCTTAATCAGAAGCAAAATACCACATGATAAAATGACATGACTTCAAAATGCATAGGGACAAACTTTGGCCCAGACTAAATGTCAGCAGTAAAATACTCGGTAATGAAATGAGCAAGACCAAAGGTCAGGCTTCCATAAAAATCTCATTCTAGCTCCAGCTTCGTTTTAAATCATTTCAGATTAAATATGGTAAGTTGTCTGTACGTTCAAGTGAGACGTCCTGTGAAGTTCAGGCTGGGTCTTGTTTACACGAGGTAAAAGTTTCTGAACTGGGAAGTTACCTTTCCAGTGTTTCCCCTCTTTCTTTTCTTTTCAATTTGTAGAAGTCTACCTTGGTGACTAGATATCTTTTTAGATGAAGGTTCTATAAAGTAGTTCATGCTGTTTTACAAAATAAATGACTTGTGCCCTCAACCTCCTGGTTTGACCAGGAAAATACTATTTTATTACTTGCAGATAAATTATAGTGCTCATTTTTAGCTTTCATCTTATTCTCAGCAATGGTCAAATTTTGAGTGTAAATCATATAACCACCCCATGTCTGGTGGATACCCAGAAATCTTTTACTATCTCAAGTATTTCCAGCCTGGTCAGGCAATGCTCATTAAATCCAATGAGGAAAATAGTTGTTCTCATTGTTATCATTTGATCTTGGGGCATGACTAAAGTCAGAAATGTCTCTCCCATGTCATAAAAATAGTCATGTAGAATTTTAAGGCAACCCTTTAAACAGATGATTGAATTAGATTACGACATTCTTTTGCTTAGAATCAGCTAGGTCAATAGCTCTCCACGTTCACTGTGCTTCAGAATCAGTTGTAGCACTTAAGGCAAATACACACTACGGGCCCCACCTCCAGGACTGGTGGTCAAGGCTGGGCCTGGAGAAATTCTGCTTCTGACAATTTCCTGGATTTTGTTGATCTGATGCTGAATTAGGCCTAAGGGAGCACGCCTTGAAAAGCAGTGACCTAGAGTCTTGTTATATTCAGGGTAAAAGCCAAAATCTTTATGATAGCCTAAAAACTCTGGTAATTTGGCTGAGAGCTACACATCAGACCTCCGATTCCCTATCCGCTTCTTTCCTCCGCCTGCAGGGGTCCCCTTGGTGCCCCAGAAGTGAGCAGCCACTCCTCCACCATGGAGCTGGCCCTCTTGCCGGGAACAATGGCCCCCAGACATTTCAGTGGTGTACTTTTTCACCTCCTTCAAGAGTTGACACTCTCGGTATGTCTTCCCCAACCACTCTTATCAAGATTGCAACTCAAATCCCCAGCTCTCTGCCCTGCTCTAGTTTTCCTTTCTTCTCACGGAATACATCAATTTATAACATTCTTATTCCATTTGCTGTCTACTTCCCCCTTCACAATACAAGCTGCACCAGAGGATCTTTTCTGATTTGTCCACTGATCTAACTCAAACACCTCCAGCTGAGTCTGGTATATAAAGTGTTATTACATAAATGTATTGAATAAACTAATATGTCACCAGTTTTGGTTCCTTTCCACATGAACGGTAAGGACTATGATGCTTGGAAGACTACTATAGAACCTTAGGATAGTGTCTCTATATGTGTGAATATATGTAAAAATTTTTTGAACTATAATTTTAGTGCTCGGAATTTTGACTTGCAACTTTGTCATGTCCGAACATTTACTCATTCATCTTGTAAAACTTTATGTTCTGTCTATGAAGCTTTTTTGTTTTTTATGAATAAAGTTAAATGTCATGGCCTTTATTTTAACATGTCTGCTGGTCACTTATTTCAGTACTCCTTGTTCTCTGTTCCTTTGCTCTTTCACCGCCTGCCATCACATTTTCAAAAGTCCAGCATTGCCTGTTTGTGTGGAAACTACTGGAGAGGTAACAGCTGCAATACATAAGAAAAAGAGAGAATAGAAAAATGTGATCCAAAGGTGATGTTTTCATGGTGCACTGTTTCAGGGTTGTGTACACACTAATTCTGTGACTACCACTCCTCCAAAAGTTAGCCAGTTAGAAGGTTAGGAAAATCATCTTTTCATCAGAGAAAATGATTCACACGTTTTTAAATGAATTTCGCTCCATTTTTTGTGAGATTCTTTGTAATCATTGTGTTTCAAAAACCCATCTGCCTTTCAGTTTGATTTCAAAAGCATTTCCTCTTCATCTCAAAGCCTCTGCTCTGGTGAACACCCTCATTATTCTACCCTCACACTTGATGATGCTTAGCAAAAAAAGTTCATTTTCCATTTCTCTTTCCTTTCCTTTTTTGTACCTACATGTACAGTAAAATTATGGGCATCACTTTTTTCAATTCAATCCAGTTGATTTGGTGACTTCCTTAAAGCATATCATTTTTCTATCATTTCCTTCAAAAATATGTCACTGAAATTCTTTATGTTTCAGAGGAAAGGAAATCTTGGGGGAACCTGTATCCAATCAGAGAGAAAATAAGCTTCACAACTACAGGCACATAAACTTCCTACAGGAGAGAGACATTTTTCTTTAATAGTTCACTTGCTGTCATCAATTATCCAAAGCCCAATTTAGATGTTGTTGTTCTTTAAATTCTACTGGTTAACCGACTGGGGATTGATGTGTTAGCACTGGCCATAAGCGCCTCACCCTGCACCCACTGCAGGCTGCTTCCTGATCTGAGGAGCAGGGTCCCCCTGGCTGCTAATTAACACTGACCATCCTGTAAGGCAGCGTGGACTGGTTAGCCCCACAAGCACCGCAGCTGACACATCCGTGCCTCCTTCTCATTTGACATGGATGTTTAGGTATTTCAGAGAGTAGTTCTTTTTTTTCCAAATCTATTTTGTAGTAGTTACAGTTTCTAAATGACTATTTCTCCTAGAAAAATATTAATACAAATGTGTCAAAGCTGTCAAAAATTTTGACTCTTGAAGATAATCATTCGAGGGGAAGAAAATACATTAAAAATAAAATAGAATCCAAGAAATTCAGCGACCCATAGTATCTACACTGTTTTGTGGGATTTAATGATTTCATACTGGAAATCCAAGACCTACTCAAGATCTTTGAGCCGCATTGCTTGCCTGTCTCCAGAACCTTCCTTATTCTTGTCTTCACCTGGAAGCTCTCTGGGTTTCAGCTTTTCCATGCAAGTGCTTTGCTACCTTCCTGAACAGTAAACAAATTTGATGACTGTGATATTACTAATTTTCCACCCCTTATGAAAAGGAATTATTGTAAAACATTTCAGTGCCCCTCACTGTGCCTGACACTGTGCACTGGATTATAAATTCTTAGTGATGGAATAAAGAATTCCTTATATATTTTTCCTTTCTCTGAAACTCCTGGTGACAACATAGCAAATTGAGTATGACTTTTGGGAATAAACTACTGAAAGTAATTAGCTGAGTTGAGTATCGGTTACAGGGTGACTCTGTGTAAATGCTGACGTCTTATGGTATACAATTATTTACTATGACCCTTCTGAATGAAAAAAAATTCTTTGAAACAAATCATGAAGGAAACAAATTATGGGGAATTAAATCAAGTCTCCCCTGTCCAGATGTTTTCTGTAACATATCCAGGAAAATCAATCCATATTTTCTAGAGCAATCTGAGACTAACTGAATCTTCACCACTAATGTCTGCACCTCTTTGGGTTTTCTGTTCCTCAGAACTTTGATCCTCTGTCTGGTTTTATGGCCAACTTTTTTCTATGAGCCTCTCATATTCTAAATGCAGTCAGTGAGTGTTTGGTTTTGGGGGTGGTCATGGTGTGGAAATTTTTACTACTAAGGAAGATACCAAGATAAAGCCAAGAGATTTTGATAAAATGATTCAAAACTCAAGTTATACACATATAGTATTGACAACCCTTTTAGAATCCCCGGACGGCTGTCTTATTTCAGTTTGTCAGTTAGAGCTCAGAGTCTAACAACTCCTACGTCATGACCTGGAGAAATGAGTAGACATGAACAGGAATCTCAGCGCAGTGACTGACAGAGACTCAGAACAGACGTGAAACTGGGAACCACACCAACCTGGCATCCATATACTTCATCCGAAGACAAGAAGACTGAGAAAGACCAGCTTAAAATTTATATCAGTAATAATTATGAGACAAAATTACCTTAATCTATGTATTGCTTAGCACTTGCCACTTTTTCCTGAAATAGCTAATGCTTACTGAACAAATTTTGTAAGAACCACTATTCTAGGCTCTTTTTATTAACTTCTTAATTTAATGTTTTGAAGACAAAATATGATATAATTACTTTTTTTTTCTTTGCAGTGCTGGAACATAAACCCAAGAGGGTCTCACACTACCACTGAACTACACCTCCGTCCCATTGTACTTTGTATTTGGTGCTGTGTTCTGGGTTATCCAGACTGGCCTTAACCTTGGTGTCCTCCTGCCGCAGTACCCAGAGCTACAGGCGTGTACGTTCACTCCTGGCTAGGTGTTCTCACTCTAAAGAAAAGGCAACCGAGTCACTCAGAGGGCATAAATAGCTTGCTTAACATCACCTAAATGATAAATGACTGAGCCAAGATGCAAACTGAAGAAGGTGACTCTGAGCATGTGATCTTAGCTCTATGTTTCTCTCCATCATTGTTAATAAAGTTATTTAGCTTCCTATTGCCGCTGTGACAGATTACCACAAATTAAGTAGCTCGAACAATATGAATTTATTATCTTATATTCTGGATGTCTAAAATGGCTTTCCTTGCCTAAACTCAAGGTCCTGGTAAAACCATGTTCCTTCTGGAAGTTCTAAGGGACAGGCTGTTTCCTTGCCTTTCCCTCCTTCCATGCTTTAGCTTGTGACCCCTTCTTCCACCTTCAAAACCAACAGGTGGGGTCTTCAAAAGCCTTTCTCTCTGCTTCTTTCTTCACATCACCTTCTCTGCATAATTTGGAACATCTTTCCTGCATTTAGAAGCGTGGAACTACAGGAACTCCAATAACAGCCCAATAATAGAATACCAATAGACCCACCCAGGTACTCCAGGAAAATCTTCCCACCTCAAAGTCTTGCATTTATCCACAGTACAAACACCCCAGTGTCCTGCAAGGTGACTTTTCACAGGTTTGTGGATTAGGACATAGACATCTTGTAGGGGAGGCATTAGTCGTCCTACCACAGTAGATCACAGTTAACTAATTTGAAAAATGAATATTTGAATTGTATATAGGAATTCGAGGTGACTGCTGTAGCTATGGAGCTCACTTTCCCACAACTTTTTCACATCTGAATTATAAATCACTTTTTAAATTAAACTAAGTCAGCACTGTCACTTTGTTTTATAAGGAAAACATTGTTGTGCAGTCTTCTTTGATAGCACATATCACTTCATAATTATGATTCTTATTTCATGAAGTTCCCTTGCTTGCATGTAAAACACACAGAAAAAGCCAAAGCTGCACAGCTAAAAGGCTGGCTAGACAGCACACGGAGAGTCACCGATGTGAAAATCACTCTTTACCACATCCAACTCCATTCTGTGTTCACCCTGCAAACAAACTATTATTAAGAATAGCAACTAGATGGGGCTAAAGATAGCTTTAGATGGAGAAAAATTCTCTCTTTAGCATTTTCATTCATATATAGGAAAGTTGAAATGTAAATTTGAGAGGCGAGACCTCACTTCAAGTTCTTAGCAAAACTCCAGTGGAGAGGAAAACGAATTAAAATCTGACCCCAACTATTAGACAATATTAGAAATTTCCATATATGCAAATTCAATGCAGTAATGAACTTCCTTCTCGTTTCTTTCTGTGGAGAATAGAACAGCAGCACTCGTGCAGACTGGGGGATAAAGGAGGGGCGGGGAAGAGTTTCACTACAAGGTACAGTCAGAAATGTTTCTTGTTTGTGATGTCTGCCAGCATTCTGAGCGGAGAGGACGTGAGAACTGTGGCCAGCTTGACACTGCCAGGTGCTCTTCCTGACGGACATGTAAAAAATGTGTCTTACACTAAGAAACAGGTTCAGGAGTATATATTTGTTTTTCTCACAGAGTATTTCAAAATACTTTTTTTTTTAATCTTGGGAAGACGGGTCAATGGGTTTAAACGATAGGGCTCCTTTGAAATTTCTCCTAATATTTTAACAAGCCTCTTCAGAACACTGTACACAATTGCAATCAGAGCAACAAAGACAATTTGCTTTTACAGTGAAGTGGCTTACTGCTTTCCTTAAAAGTGCAACTTGATTAATTTCTCGTCTGAAGCTGAGCAGGATGATCCAAGAAGAAAGGTGCCATGTAGCTATAGAGCATTATTAGTCATTAGACTAAAGGCCAGGATAATAACAACCCAATAATAGAATATTAATAGACTTTGTAGCAATGACACAATGGAATTTCCAGAAGGCGGCAAGCAACTTTACAGAAAATAGGACAGGGACTTCTCATGGCAAGAAACGAATCTTGTTTGTCCCAGGGAAGATGACACAAAAGCGGGCTGTCTTTCTGTCTCCTCTGGCTTTGCACTCCAACTGGCAGGAGATGCGCAGGTCCACAGGAGAGCACCCCGAGCCTCTTCCCAGTGGAGGCAGGAGAGGTGACTCCCATCAGCCGGTGTTGAATGTTGCGAGTCCGACTTACCTGTCAGCATCGTGAGTCATGAGAGAGAACTGACAGAGTGTGAAGCCTGCATTTCAGGGAGTTGGGAATAGATTAGAGTATTTATACAGCTTTCATGTCCAGTCTCAGCCAGCCTTGCTGGACATAAAAGAAACTTTAGAAAATTCTCCAGGTCCACTGCGTGCTCTGAGTGAGACCCAGGGAGATGAATTATTACTTGCTGAAGATAAGTGTCATGAATGTAACATCGGAGCCCACACTCGCAACCTTGGGGGAACCCTGTTGCTCTGTGTGAATAAAAAAATACACAATAATCTTCAACAAAATGAGAGCTTTGTATTGGAGAGTATTTTTTTTGTTGTTTTATGTCTGTGTCCTAATGGGCAGTGAAAAAAATACCCCAGAAAGAAAATGTTTATGTGTATGTGAATTATCCTTGGTTGAATAAGGGCAATTTTTCTTTATTCATCAACAAGTATGGATGCTTAATGACCACACTTCATGGCTGAGCCCTAAATTTACTCTATTTACGAAACACTTTACTAAGTTACTCAACACTTATTAGGCACCTATCATGTACAAGACGTTATGTGTTAGGTTGTGGAGACAGGCACTTAAAAGACAGCGAAGGCACAAAATATTGTATATTTCTACCCCAAAATGTGCAAGTAGAGGTGCAGCTAGCAGACTCGGTGAACGAGGAGGACTTTTCTCAGAATTTCTCACTGCAGGGATAAGAGGGCTTCCTGAGAAGGTAACATGCGGATTTGGTTCTGAGGTATGGTGAAAATCTTGACATCTGGACGAGAGAGAAGGATGAAGACACATTTTGGTTAGAAGGAATAGTGTGTATGAAACAATGGAGCAAAGATTAAGGAATATGTTAGAGTAGCTGGTATATCAGAGTGCTGCAAGATGGGTTTATAGTTGAAATGAAGGCGGAAAGGAGAATGTAAATGAAAGAGTTGGTTGGTAAATCTGCAAAATAAAACATATGCTAGGTAGACATTTTAAAATGTTATATATGTATTTTTATTGGATTTAAATTCAATTCTAAGAAATGTAATACTGAAGGCAAGTGTCCTAGGATGTCACAAAGAGGCAAGAAGAGACTAATGAGAGGCAGTGGAAGAGGTGAAATTGGAAAGAATTTTGAAGGTGAAATGGAAGGTGGTGGACATAAAATAGTGCTTACCTTGAGCTGCTCTGTCCACATCACTGCTTTTAGGGAGGAAGGTGGTGGTGTGGTAGAGAGAAGGTAAAGACCTTTGCTTGAAGCACACTGAGATTACATCTACATGGAGATGTTCAAGGTCAAGTTGGGTTTGGACTAACAATGAGGATTCCAGCATCAGCAGGACAGTGGTGGTCCTGCGACCAAGGGCATAAGCAGATTTTCCAGAAGCAGAGAAGAAAGGGAAATGGAAAAGCAAGTCAATAGTGATGCGAAACACATTCATTTTGCTCAGCTTATTAAATTTTGCCTCCACTGAATGTAACTGAAAAGAGAAGGGCATGGGTTTGACTCACAGACCATTTTGAGTCCTCCAAAGCTCCTGGGCTTCTTCTTGGATCTTTTCTACTCCTCTTTTACGCAAGTCATATAAGTATATCAGATTTTACTGGAATGTTAACAACAACAACAAAAAACAATGTGTGAAGAAAAGCATTTGAGTCCGCCGTAGTTCTAGAGAAAAGAAGTCCAGAAGCTGAAACTTTGATGATGTATATTCCTAGGATGACACTCCAGTTCCTAACTTTGCTCAATATCTTTTCCAAAAGTGCCTCCTCTAAATGTGCTACATGGTTCGACAGCCATCTTTAAAATATAGTGCCCATTCCCCAGTAGGATTGGTTTTCTTCTAGAGGTATTTCCTCTTTCCCCAGTGAAATATTTCTGCACAAATGGCTTGTTTAGACAGGGATCGTGTACTGTATGGAGCTTACATAGAAGAATCTAGGGATTACTATGAGCACTCTTTAAATTCTCCCTGTGAGTTTGTTTTGCATACATACATCTCTTTCATCTTTTACCGTCAGGTGGCTAATTGTTGGAGTACATGTACACACACACAAAACCTACCTCTTAGATTACAAATATGAGAAAGTGCCATTTATTCTTCCAGTTTTACCAGCAGTTAAAGATTATGCTAATTAAACAAATTAAGAAGAATTAGTACTTGAAAGAGCCAAGAAATGAAAGTTTCAAGAGGCATGTATTCAAGGCCCAAAAGTGCAGCAGGGAGAATGAATGAATTGTGAACTGAAAGTAAGCTGTAGGATAAACCCTCAACCCAGGCTTCAGGCTGTAAACACAAGTTCCAGAAGTGTTTGGCTGGCAACGCTATTCTTGTCTCTTGCCTTGGAACTGAGCCGTCTTGGCCCTATGCTTGCAATAGCCTGAATGTCTCAAGATAAAGAATGGAAATTTTGTGAATTCCTGAGTGCGCTCAGTGTACTTCTCTATCTAGTGCTCATATCATACCTGCAAAAATTGATTTTTATTACACAATCTGGTCTCATGAGACTAAAGTAGGGTTGGTTATATAATGCTCAATTTGGGGGACTCAACTTGTTCCCCACGATTCTAAAGTATCTCTTGCTCATTTTATGTAACTATCATTAGAAACTGTGCTTCTCACCAAACTGATCCAGAGAACACCCTTATCTCTATTCTAGCATGATTACGATCTTGCCACACATCCGGGGCACTACCCCAAACTTACCCACATGGCATCTGTGTCAGGTCTTTTCACTCATGCACGCCCTGGCTGTCACTCATTAATCCAGTACAAGCCAGATTGTACCGAGATGAGGATAACTGAAAGCAATAGAGAGATAAGGTGATGGTGATGAGAATTCCCATTTTTAAACTTGTACAGTATGTTGTTTTTTATAGCCACGTATGTTTCTCCTTCATACACCATTGGTTTACCTGAGAGTAAGATTTCCCTTACTCTCTGCTCACATTCTTGTCTCTCTCTCTCTCTTTTTTTTTTTTTTTTTGGCACTTAGTTTGCCAAAGAAGCCCAATCGAACATCCTCAAACATTCCACCCCACACCCTGGTCTATATGCACTATCAGCGGTTATCCTATTCTGTTCTTCACTGATTACCTCCTTTTTGTCCTACAAATCATTCTTTTTTTCCCAGTACTGGGGATTTTTAACTAGGGCTTTCACACTGAGCCCTAGTCCCAGCCCTTAAAAAATCTTTTTTGAAACATAAACATGGCCTCACTAAACTGCTAAGTTGCCTGGGCTGGGCTCAAATTTGCTATTCTCTTGCCTCAGCCTCCCAGAATTCTGGGATGACAGACATGCACCATCACTCTCTGCTCCTACCAATCATTCTAATTCCCATTATATCTGTTTACTTCTAAAGTACAGTGTGATTAAATTAGTCTACTTTCATATTACCTTTAACTCCAACCCAGTTTTTACCACAAAAAAGGCACTCATCATCATTGCCAATACAATCCCACCTCAGAGCCTTGTTCAGATCCTATTCTTTTTTTTTTTTTTTTTTAGGTTAAGAGTAGGAATTTTATTGGGAGAGAGAAAGAGAGAGCTCCTGAGAGACAGGAGGGGACCCGAGTGGGTTGCCCTCAGATCCTATTCTATGACAGATCTTCTGTTTAGTCACTCAATATTTATTAAAGCCATGCTGTGTACCCATGTTGTAATCAGGCAGGAAACATAATCCTTATGAACGTATAATCCACATGAAGACTACTTGGATTCAAATTCTGTTACTTTGGACAGTTGAGCATATTCCTGATGTATCACTTCGTTCATCTGTAAATGGAGATATTAATAGCAAATATAGTTCTTTGAAGTTTGTGTTGTGCTTTAGCATCAGGCCTTCGTGATACAACTCTGCCTTTCAACACAGTTTCTAGCCAGGAACTTGCCCAAGTAGGGCCTCTCCAAAGTCCATGATGGACCCCATTTTTTTCTGGTCATTATTTCTCCCTTTGGGCTAAAGATACAGTTCATGTATCTCAAAGATAATACATACATATTAAGGATATATGATAACATGTATCTTTAAGATATATGTATATATTTATAAATTACACATAAATATCAAAGATATTTATGTTAATTTCCAAACACACATATCAGTTAAGGGAAGGGAGCAGTGACCTCCCTTGTATCCACTGCTTAGCCTCAACAATTGTAGTCAATGAAGCAATTATTTAAAAGTCCCTCAAAACATATATTGTAATATTAGGCTACTTGCCCAAGACATTGGAGCCTATTTGCTTTTTATTCATGTAAACAAACAGCCTGGTAACATTTTACAGAACACAAAACATTTACCTCATGAAGATTTTGATATCACCTAAAGTCAGGCAGCATCAACAAGTCATCAACAAGTCACCTAGAATAACATGTACACATGCAGCAGTTAATCTGTGTCCTAACAAAGCTGATTCAGTGAGGCACAATCCCCGTTCCACACTCACTCCTACAGAAAAAGAACAATAATCTCTTGACACGCTACTCCTGTGTCCAGGCTCATGGTCACTTCCGGTCACCTAGCCTATCGACTTTATACACTTCAACTTAATTTCAAAATCTTCTGCCCAAAGCCCTGCAGCTCTTTCCTCACAGCTGGTTCACCGGCATCGTTTATTTCTCTCCGTGATCAGCTAAGGACACTTCCAGCTCCTGGTCCAGGTCTCCCTCCTTTCTCTGACCCTCCGCTGATTTTACTCCCTCTCCCATCAACTCTATTAACAGTATCTCAGTCCTCCGCACGCCTCTGTGGAAAGAAGAAACTGCTCTTCAGATTGCACAGTGCTCACTCAGGAGGTCCTCCGGCCCATGAGCTTGCGTTTCTCTTTTTCAGCAACAACTTTGTGGATGGATTCACCTTCCTTGCTTGGATTGACTCTTTTAAAGTGGGCCCCGCACCCTTGAAGACTATTGCTTTTTCATTACACCGAATGCATTACATATACATAATGCAGAGTTCTGCACCATGAATAGACTCAAATGCTGCTGATTGATATCCAGTGCTGAAGTTTTTGTTTGTCTTGTTTATAATGATGATTGCTCCCATTAAAGGAAGAAGGATTTCCTGACCTGCAAATTGAAAGGAATTTACCTTTTACACTCTTGCTTCAATTGCAGGATACTAGAAAGTGCTAGAAGAAAACAAAAACAAAAATCAACAGCTATAGGGTGCTTCTTGAAATAAAAATCTGCCCTTTCTTTATGCTTCAAAAAAAGGAAAAGGAAAATACTCCGCGCTGGCAAGGGGCAAGTTCAGGCATCTAATGGATCTTTTTGTCAGCTGTCATTTTTTTCTACCGAGTGCTATATACCCTTTACTGTAGATGAATGCTCTTCTTGCTTACAGAAGACCCAGGGTGGCTTTGGGTGGGTTGTAGGCATTTCAAAGTCATTCTTCTTCCACATCTCAGCCTGTGTTGTTCAAGTGCCTATTTTCAATTTATAGTTGTGCTGGGAAAATGTTTTGATTCTTGATTTAGAATGTGCACTCCCAGAAGGTTCCAGGAGGGTTTCAGGCAGAGAGATAAAGCCTGCCTCCTTATGCTTCTTTGCCGCATTGCTCTGTGGCAATAATACATGCCCCGCACCGTGCTTAAATCCCTGGTTTCATGAAAGTCAGTCCAATTCCCGTTTGGTGGGTCTTTTGACATGCAAGTACTGTTCCCTGAGGAAGAAAGCCGGTTGCAGCACTTTCTCTCATCCTCTCTTTGTTTCTTCTACTATATATGATTCTGAGGAAAATTGTAGTACGGAGAAACTGAAACAGCCAAGAAAAAGGCAGCTGTAAACACTATATCTGAACCTGCCGACTACAGTGAAATGACCCTTTTCACGATGGGTTTCATGCTCAGATTTAGGCTTTGAGCAAAGATGAAACAAACACCCAGCACTAATTGCTGAGTCCCAAATTACCTAGGCCAGCTAAGGCCCACAGGCTCTTTTCCCCAGGTAATATACTCTGCAAATAAATCAAGTCCAAAAAACCTGAGTAAAAGTTCACATATATTATATGCTATAAGTGTTAAACCAAGAACATACAATGAGACTCTGTCTGTAGCCAGAGGGGTTTGATGTAACCTCAGAAACAGCCTGCAGTCTAACGAAATACAAAAAAGGTTTCCAAAATTTGTCCTGGAGTTGCCAAAATGTATCTTTCATCATGTTCACAAAGTGCTATAAACTTCTTGGAGAGGAGAGTCTATATTTATGCAAAATGTTGTCATCTAGATGCTGGTATTTGCTAGATTTCATTTCATAATTTTTTTTTCAGTCAAACTAGCTGGATTGAATTTCAAAATTGAGCTTTCTTTTTGGTGGTGGTAGGAGGTGGTGGGGGGAGATGGTAGAGCATCAAATCAAAATCTAATGAAGTTTCTAATGATCAAATAAATAATCACTTGACATTTATTGCCATGCTTGGCAATCTGCAGAAATGGAATAGAGTAGATACGCCTAAAGCCCCCATTTCCCATAGATTTACATTATGCTACCACACAGAATTAAGCTGACATAAGCTCTTTAAGACTCACTAAAGCAGCAGATTTTACACAACTTGTTTAGATTTTTTTCTTTTTCCATGATCCTAGATTCCCTGAATAACTCTCTCCATCCATTTTCTATTCCTTGTTCTTTTGAGAGGCCTGCTGGAACCTTCCCCTCATGTCATTTCAGGCTATAACCCTGCAGTTTGAGTTTATCTTAGCTGTAAAATGCAACAGTAATTTATATGCCCCCACACTCCTGCCTCCTCTGAGGCACTGGCTGCCAGCTGTCTACCCAGCAGTTTAAAGAAAGAGCTGTAATGAGCGCCAGTGCAGCAGGGGAGGGCGGCGCCATATCAGAGGCCTTTCTTTCTGCTTCCTCCGTGTGCAGTGGATCCTCATAAATGACATTTTCTGGCGCTGACTGACAGCAGCGTAAAGCTCCCCCACCCGCACCTTCCACTCCCCCTCCCGCCTCACGTCAGCCCGATGGGGAAGGGTTTTCTGTCCCTTCCTTTCATTCTGGAGTCAAGGAGAACAGAGCGGAAAGATAAGATGAAGCCCGGGGCAGCTCAATGCTGCGGTGCAGGTGCGAGTTAGGAATGCAACCCTGGCGCCTCTGTGTCGAAGATGTGCTCTTGGCGCTGCAGGACCAAGCTTCGCCAAAGCTTGAGACATCCTTAGATTTTTCAGCAGGGCTACTGAGGTGGTAATTTTTAATGTGATTCCGCTGATATTTTCTTCTCTTTTAAAAATATTCCAACAGTAGATTTCGGTGCCTTGGATTCCTTTTTTTTAAAAAAAAAAAAATAAGACAAAATCATTTTTGTTTCCCCTTCAAAGTGTGTTCCCCTGGCACCATCTTTCTCTCCAACGTTTCCAGGTAAGATAGGCCCCCTCGGCACGCACAGTAATGCACACAAGTTCAGGGAGTGCAAATCAGCACAAAACAGCCACAGAGGAGTTTTCCCTTATGCTGCTAAAACCATATGGCTGTCTTTTGCCAGTTCTTTGAAAAAAAAGATTACAAAAGAGTAAGAAAAGGTTTAGGTTGTGTATCTATGTTCAGTGTTAAAGCTGTTGCTTCGGAGGAGATAGAGATACACATTGGCAGAGACCTGGTTCCCCTTCTGTGATATTTCTGAATGTGTTGACTATTAACATCTCCAAAGAAGATCTTGTCACGTTAGGATTCATATCTCCCTTTAGCTGTGTGTAATCTTGATTTTTGGCCAAAGCCACTATATCTCGGCAGACACTGGCAAAGCAAAAGCAAGGAGCTGCGTCGAAGGAGGCTGAGCTTCAAATCAGCAGACACAAAGTTAACTCTTGCTGGCGCTGGACCCTCAGTCACAACCGAAAGGTCTTCTCTGTGATTTTCCTTTCCTGATGAAGTCCAATAACCACAGTTACACTTTTTGCTGAGAAATTACCGGTCCCCAAAGATTTCAAATATCTTTTCATGTGTTTGTGACTCTTATTGTTTATGCCTTTATAAGTGAAAAATGTAGGAAAGGGTTTCATGGTTAGGAAATGTACATTTCTCTGGGGTTTCACAGGCAGGATGGCAATAACAGCTTCTTCCTATTTAGCATTATAGCACGGCAATGGCTCATTACAACTGTCACTGTGGGGAGCGGAAGGTGCTTACCAAAAGAAAGCTAACTGCAGTATGTTCCTTTCTATTGCTACTTCTATGATTTCTGCAAAAGATTATTTGGCGTCTCCCCAACTTTTCCTGATTTCCCTCCCGAATGGCACTGGCCTTATGAAGAAGAAAATTTGATCAGAATGATATATGTGTTTTTGATGCTTTCTAGAGGTGTAATGCACAACAATTTTACTATTGAGGAATTATAATAAGTACTTACTGATTCTAAAATTTCTGAAGTGCAAAGATCAGCTATCTCCACTATAAGAAGTCTTTTGAGAAATAAAGAAAACACTTTAGGAAACCCTGATCTCCTGGCATATTGACCTGGAAATGAAGCAGCTCTCCGGCCCGAGGCAACACAAAATGCAGTAGCTAGGCAAAGTGTAGGACAAGGAAAAGGAGTCAGGTCAGATCTGTGACCTTCAGGGACAATTATGAGTATAAACCATAAATTATAGAATACTCATGCCTCTACTTTTTTGGTATTAGTGGGCAGTTGGGAGGGTAACAGTAATACAGAAACATTTCCCATTTGAACTATGAAAGCAGGTGAATCATTAAAACATACCCTTGATTATATATTGCAAAGAAAAGAGCATTTAAAAAAATATGGTGTTTCAAAATCTGGACTTGATGTTTAAGCCTTCTAAATCAACATTTGCTTTTCAGTAATATGTAACAGAATGATTTGCATGAAAAATTACCTGTCTTACAAAATTAATTGTGTTTTTCATATATAAAAATTTAGTCCAGTTTTATATAATAGACTTGGATACATTATAAATTAATATATCCCAATTAAACAAAATCAACACATACCTAAGATCTTTGATCCTCTGTAAAGATGTCAATTAGCACAATCACTGCTTTCTAGCAGGAAGACTTTGTGATAAGAGTAGAAAGAAAAAAAGATTTCAAATAATAGAAATGATCTAAAAAAGATGTCAGCGGTAGACTCTGCTGGAGGGTGAATAGCAGAACACATGAATTTAATGTTTCTAAAACATGCTCTCTCTTTTGGTTCTGAAGCGGATCCCTAGAGAAACTGAACAGATGAATCAAAGCAAATGGCACCACCCGTAGAAATACTATATAAAGAATAATGGTGTGGAGGTCGGGTTATAATCAGGATGAATCATTTATATATATTTTCCAATTTAATCTGCTTTGTACTATGATTTGAGGCTGTTCTAAAAAGAAAATCTACAGCAATGGATGATATGCTATGAGCCAAGTTTTTGTCCATTCCCGATATGAAATTTGCCCTTTAGATTAACAAGTCACTTTGCCACATTCTTGCTACATTTAATAATGAATCAGCCATTTCGATTGTAGGCAGAATAAATGCTGGCATCTAGAAACAACTTTCACATCACTGGGGCTATTATTACCTGTCCGCTACTCCAAATACCTAAGTACTATTATGATCTGACCATGTGATAGTCATCACATCTTCCTTTAAAATATTCTGCAATTTTGGTTTGTTTTCTTCTAAACTAAATACACATGTTTGTAATATTTAAAGCACTGCATAACTTTGACTACAAATGTTCTGTGAAATGGAAATTTCATTTTGCATCTGAGTTAACTGAACAGGCTCATGGAGCAAATGATTTTCCTCCATACAGAAATGTAGCAGGTAATAAACCTGTCTTTGCGGTAAACTGAAAATTCACTATGCAAAGAGCACTAATTTGGTGACTATGTTAAACATAGTTTTATATAAAATAGTTCCGGCCCTGGAGGAGTTTATAACTAGTGAAGAGGGAAAAAAAGCTTACAAATCTTGGAAAACAGCCAGCTAAACTCAGCAATAAGTGCAAACTGAATGTTTTAGAGAATAAGAATCCTGAAACTTAACAGGAGAGAAGCATTGCTTTAGATTTCGTTGGCCTCGGGAGCATTTGTATAGTCCATAAATTATGAGTCTAAAGTTGGCTAACAGAAGAACTCAGTTATATAACAATAATGGGAAAGAAATGACAGGCAGATAGCAGTGGGGGCGTGTAGAGAATACAACAGACAAAAGCAGAGATATGAGTATGTGAGTAAACAAATAGTCTCTTGAGGTGAATGAATGGACAAATATTTATTAAGCTCTTCAAGGTGTTAAGCACTGTACTATTTTGGGGGGATATAAAAGTGACATCCAAAGATCCTTAATAACAGAAACCAATCTATTGAGAAGAGAGATGACACAAGAAGGGCACTGCCGTCAGGCAGCTCCAGGGGCTTCCTTGGCGCTGTTCTTTATACATGACCTTGCACACAGTTTGTAACTATTCTGAAGCTCAGATTCTTCATTTATAACATTGCCATAATGATGCCTTTCCTGTAAATTTGTTACAGAAAGTAAACAAGAGAATGTGTGTAAAGGGAAAGGCTCAATAACTGTCATATAGTGAACATTCTATAAACCAGAACTGTTCTTACAAGTCACTGTGTCTCACGAAGTACCAAATACACTGCCACATGATCATAGGAACCAAGAACACCGATCTGCGGGCGGCTGATGGCTTCCCCAGCACCGTGCTAGGTCTGCTGATGCTGAGACCCTGGGATGCTTCTAAGCAGCAGGCAGGCGGCCAGCTCCAAGTGTGGCTGTGAGCACCAGCTCCAGCTCCGTCACCTGCAAGACTACCACCACGGACAAGTCCACTTGCTCAAACTTCATTTCCTTCATCTTAATAATGATAACACCTACTTTCTCAAGCTCTTGTGAGAAGTCTAGATCAAGATCTATGAAAAGGACATAGTAAGGGCTCAAAACATGTTAGCTATATTAAGAGTACCCTGAGAACCTGAATTGTGTTTTCTATATCTTCCTTTCCACCCTTCCTTTATTGGTGTGGCAAAATTGATAATGATGAGGTTTTCTTCTTTGGAATGTGCAGGGTTCTGGGATAGAAAGATTATGTTAATAGTAATAAAATATAACAAGAGCTGCTAACATCATTTGAGAGTGTGCTGTGTGCTGGCAACTATTACCAGGGCCTTATACACATTTATAATAATGGATACATTCTAATTGATTGCAATGTACCATATACACTGTTTGTTTAACCCTAAATAATTCTGGCATAGAAAAAATATTTGGCTGCTTTCAGAAAGGATAGGGCAACAAAGCAAGAAGCAGAATCTAACTATAAACTCTTTTGTTTCTATTTAATCTGTGTCTGCTGGGGAAAAACAAGATAGCCACATTTGCCAGAAGAACAACAAGAGTTTGACAACCCCAGCCAACAGTTTGGATGTAACAAGCTGAATGAATACATTAACTGTTGGAGATACCCAGAGTTCCAGTTTTAACACTAGAGCACTTTCCATATTGTAATGTGTAATTAGCTATAAATCAAACAATAACAGAGGGAGAGCTTGTTCAAAACCCTGCGGTGCCCTTGAATGTGAGATGTTAGATATCATGTGGAAAGCTTAGGTTCATCCATAAGTAATCAGACATAAGAAAATTTCATTCAACAAATTACATGTCTGCTAAAGAAAAGTGTGTGGATTTTTAAGAAGTGAAGTTTTTCTTAAAGATTGGAAATTAAGAAACACACTGCAGATGATATTTCCTTGCATCAGTAAATATATGATTTGTAGAAAGAGTTTCCTATATCACCATAATAACTTTATTTAAAAATAATGTAGAGTTCTGGACATTTGGAACATTTTTTTAACACTGTGAATTTGGTCTCATAACCAGTATAGTGGTCACATAATGATTACCTGAAGCTGCAAACATGTTTTTCTATTTTTTGAAGTAAGATTTATAAGACCATCTGAAATATCAATATTTACCAAACAATTATATAAGAAGTTAAGAGAAAGTGAAGAAGAAATATATCATTAGCAGTTCTTTTACAGATGCAGAAAGCTTTAAAAGTAAGGGGCCAATTTGTTTGGCAAAATTACAAAATTTGGTGTTGGCTTACACAAAATCACAAAGGCATATTTTGTGATCATTATGGGACTCAGAGAGTAATCTTTATTCAACATTTACCTCATTCTTGAATGACTTTTGGAAAATATTTTAGTGAATGATCTAAGCCACACAAGTCCTAACACATTCTGTATTTAACCAGTTACTCCTGACAGCAAAGAAATGTGTTCTCCATCCTCAGCAGGGAGGTGCCCCGCCCCCCTCCCCCGGGCCTAAACTCAGATCTCAGGATCCAAATCCAAGATAAATCAATAAAAATATCTACACTAGGATTTCCTTGTTAGAAGAAAAGAGTAGAGAAAAATGAGATTGGGATTTTATTTCTCTTCTCTGTATAATTCACTTTTTGTATTTTCTGGGGTAGTCCTTGCATTTCTCCTTCTTCCTATTTTACCAAATTCCCATGGTCAACATGCCCAAAGTCTCTCCAATTTCATTAGTCTCTTCTTCATCATGTTCTTCTGCAAAGAGTTGTTTGGCTCTCTCCCTTCCTAGATTCTCAGATCCATTATGGGACACCATGGATAAATATACGTGTGCACCCATTCATGTACATGTATATGAATTTGCAATTAAGACAACTTCAAGTGGTAAAAGTTTGGGCAAGATACCTGGGGCAACACGGACATGGGCACGGTGTCTAAGAGCCGCCGTCTTTTTTTTTTTTTTTTTTTTTTTTTTGTGGTGCCGGGGATCGAACTCAGGGCCTTGTGCTTGCAAAGCAAGCACTCTAATCACTGAGCTAAATCCCCAGCCCAAGCCGCCATCTTTTGACAAGGAGCTGAAGACCAAGGGACTACTCTCAGCATTAAATTGTTCTGGGGCAAATCGCAGAGCCAGAACCTGAACCTGGGCCTCTTGATTCCAAGGACCTTCCTACTATGCAATGCACCATCTTTTAAAAATCGTCAGAGCACTGACAGAATGCTCAAGACTTGATTTTCAGTGTGGTACTTCCTCCACCAATTCGCTTGTAGCATGCATGTCTAAGGATAGACGAGTTCACAGTTTGAAATTTAGAGCAAAAAAAAAAAAGGAAAGAAAGAAAACTTTAGAAGAAAACCGGATTATGTTAACCAGGACTCTTACCCTTAAGGTTCAAGAAGTGAAGTCAGGCGACACACAAGAACCATGGTTTAGAATTTCTCTGAATTCTTTGATTCCCTTGGGCTGGTAAAAGGGAAACAATCTGGCTGATGTGCATCTGTAAGTGATTGACGGCAAATGGAAGCATTGCGTGAGTTCCCAGTCACAAAATTCATAGCATGCATGGTTATTATGAAAGTAAACACAGCAAACCACAGCCAACCCAATCTGACGAATAAACACAGAGAGGCCTGCATTGTACAGGGGGAAACCTGTGCTTCAACTGATACAGGACTTACAAAAATATACCAGAGAAAATACAAAAATGGTTCACTCCAATGTGCGTGTTTTACCTCGTATATTATCCTCCTTAGTCTGTTATAAGGTGGAGTGAGTTGTATTTACACTCTTGAGAACCCTCCCAGTACTTTGTTCTGTTTTAGTTCTCTAAACATTCTCCCAAGGACATCTATGTCATGACGTAATAGAAATCTGATTATCTTGAGTAACTTTACAGGCGTTCAAATCAACATTACTGGCATGCAGCATTGGTAAGAGTCCCATATGGCTTATAATAGGCTGTGATTAAGTAAAAATAAAATTTGTGTTTACCAAGGGGTGCTTTCATTAAAAAAAAAAAAAAAAAGAAGGTAAAAGTAAGGCCAAGCAATCTGGCACTTACCCTACTAGATCAATCTATAAATCACTACAAGCTGGGTATTTATTCCATCTCACCGTGCCCACTTTAATGTTCCTCTCCTCTGTGAGCTGAAAGGCAAGGTTAAGAAAGAAACAGTCATGCAGCAGAGGCAGCAGCGGTATTGACTGTGGTCTGGCAGGATTTCTCAGATCCAAGCATGGGGAATCTTCATTCTAAGCCAAATGTGTCCTAAACCAGAAATTTCTTGGGTTCAGTTCAAAAGGAACTTCAAATTTGGCTTGGCAAAGAGGATAGAATCAGAGATGGTAAGAAAAGAAGGAAGAGAAGGAAAGACGGCAAAAGACAGCAAGTGTAAGAGTGAGAGAGAAACATTAAAAACAGCAACAGCTG
This sequence comes from Hystrix cristata, assembly GCA_004026905.1. Lineage (NCBI taxonomy): Eukaryota > Metazoa > Chordata > Mammalia > Rodentia > Hystricidae > Hystrix > Hystrix cristata. The sequence goes on along the minus strand of PVJO010000606.1, from coordinate 103,984 downwards.
GGGCTGGGGATTTAGCTCAGTAGTTAAAGTGCTTGCCTTGCAAGCACAAGGGCCAGAGTTTGATCCAAAGCACCAAAAAACCAAACCAAACCAAAACAAAACAAAAAAGCAACAACAACAACAACAAAGAGAGTAAAGACAAAGATACAGCCGGGCATGGTAATGCACGCCTGTAATCCCAGCACTTGGGAGGCAGAGGCAGGAGGATCGCTGCAAGCTCGAGGCCAGCCTGGGCAACATAGTGAGCTCAAAGCCAGCCTGAAATACATAGTGAGATCCTGTCTCAAAAAACAGAAAAAAAAAAAAAAAAAGGTATAACCTTTTGCAATCTCCACTTGCTAGGTAAAAATATTTGTTCAACTTACAATTTGTTTTGGTATCTTCTCATTCCTTTTTCTCTTTCTGAACCACCAAATGAATACTTAGTGTACTCATTCTGACTTGCTTATGTTCAAAAACAGATCAATTCTAATTTTTTTCTGATAGTCTATTGATGTTGTTATTATCTATTCTACCATTAACCACGAAAAAGCCTTTTCATTTAGGAAAAATAAAATGGGCTCGTATTCAACTTTGAACTAGCACAATATACAAGAACTAACTCTTCTTTCATGACACAATTTCCAGATTATATTCTAAATTTCTAAAAGAAAATTGTCAAAATCACTCTTTTTCTGGAAAATGTCTATGTTCTAATGAAAAGCCATTCCAGTAGTATATATTTGAATGTTAACTATTCCAAAATAAACTTTTCAAAAATGAATAAATGGGATCAAACTTAAGGACAGTCTAGAATGCTTCAAGTATTCTGAAATGTTCTGCATTTTTTCTAAACAATTTGAATAACCATGTCGAGCAAGTGAAAAAAGAACAATCATAAAAGGATTTGTTGCATTCATGTTCATGTCACATTCAAGAGCCTGTGAAATTGTTTTGCATGGGAATCTGAAATGCTAGACTAATTCTTGGCATAACTCAAAAGCAAGCACTTACTTATTCATACTCCTTGGTCTTTTCCAAATATAACAAGAACAACTTTGGAAACTTTTGCAAGAAAAATATCTCTAGGAGAAAAAGATCCTCAATTTAATCTAGGTATAAGAATTAGACCCCTTTGGAAATGTCTCAGTCTATTAATAACAGTGTATTTTTACTTATGAAATAGAAGTTTTATTTCAAAAAAATCTGGTAGAGAAATTTGTCTTGTTTTTAAGAGAAAGTGGAATAGCACAACCCTCTTTCTCACAGTTCAAGAGCTCAATGGCTATGCATTGAAAAGAATTTAAAATGGTGGGCAAATACCCAGTTACTGTAACCAAGTCTTTCTTCCCTCTTAGATATACTTTCCACAGGGGCTTCTCACTTTGGTCACCCCTAAGGAAGTATGCTATTCCTGTAAGGTTTAAATAAAAGTTAACCCTGTCTTTGATTTTCTTTAGCATAATTAAGGCATGCTGGATGCTTCCAATATACTATATTAAATATTAAATTGTAAAAAGAGTTAATTTAGTACTTAGTGGTTAATAATAGTGAACTAACAGTTAAGTAATAAGTAGCATAAATTCTTGCCAAAAGGTCTTGGTCAAAATCCTCAAAGATGCCAGGAAGGATGAATCTCAAATTTCACACTCAGGGAAACAGTAGGAATAGGAAAACAACTTTGCCAGACAGGAAGAACAGTCAAATGAGGTAGGCAACCAGAAAATAGGACAAATGTCAGCTATAGTGCATGATTTGGCTTTGTCAATGTTAACAAATTCTCTTCTCCATCCTTAAATGCCATAGTCTCGATATTTATGACCTCTTAAAATTTCTACACCAAAATCTAAATGCTGTAGATGATGATGTTAAGAAGCAGGGTCTCCAGGAGGTAATTAGGTCATGAGGGCAGAGGTCTCATGAAGGGGGTTAATGCCTTTAGGAAAGAAACTCCAGAGAGATACTTCGCTCCTTCTACCATGTTAGGACGTGGTGAGAAAACCGTTTATGCAGAATGGACCTTCACAGAATCTGTCCGTGATGGCACTCTGCTCCTGGGTTTTTCAGCTTTCAGAACCAGGAAAAGTAAATATTTTATAAAATATGCAGTTTTTAGGGTTTTGTTGTAGCATTCTGAACAAAGATATTAAACATTCCAATGACAACAATTGTCTTAGTTACTTTTCTCTCATTGCTGGGACAAAATACCCGACACCCAAAGTTAGGGGGAGAAAGGTTTATTTGGCTCACAGTTTGTAGAGGTTTCAGTCCACTGTCAGCTGGGTCCGAGGCAGGGAGGCATGGCAGACAGGCAGAAGGCAGCAAGGTAAGCAGGAAATGCAAGCAAGGTGGAGACTAGCTTCTTCCTGTATTTTATATTTTATCCAAGCTACCTGGCTTTAGAGTGGGCAGTACTCCCGCCCTTAATCCTAGTGTCACAGCCTTGATCCCAGCAGAACCATGCCAAACTGATCAGTGGACTAATTTAGTAATCACACACTCTGGATCCAGCTACCTCTCACCAAATGAGGCTTTGAGGGGACATCTAGACACAAACCATAACAACAACATAGTACTTCATAACACAAATGTCCTACTTCCCCCAGGGGAACACCCAATACCCTCATCGGTTTAGTAATCCAGCATGCTTTCTCTGTTTCTATAATAAGTCTCTAATTGGAATTAGTAATAATTGAGTCAGCTAGACTCTAACCTGAGAGATAAATTTTGATACTTATCAGCTCTTGAGAATTAAATTTTTATATTAATATCGCCAGTGTATCCAAAGTAAAGATAGTAAAAAAACAAGAGAAGGGAAGGTGGGAGGAGAATCACAGCAGTAAAGAAAACACAGATAGACACACCATGAGGTCACACCTAGTACTAATATCTTCTTTTTTCTACTACCTTGCTATTCTCATACTTTTTCTGGCTACCTGTCTATATTTCTATACTTCGGTAGCACCTCACTGGATTCAGGGTTCTTTGCCTGGAGAAGTTGCTCAGACTTCCTAAGGGATCTCCTTATGAGGTATTCTACAATCTTCTATAGAAAAGACCATCTCTGCTCCAGTCGGATACTCACCTCTGCTACCACGGCAGTAATCCACTTCTCCTAATAATTAGAAAAATAACCACAGTCAGCATAAGGACTCTCATTTTTGCTGATTTATTCAGTGGCGTGCAGTACCTATAATAGCCAGGAGCAGTCTCAACTGCTAATTCAAGGGAACTCCTTTTCTGTCCCAGTGGGAACATTCATATATTGGGTCACAATCTCTTCAGGCCAGTAGAATCTAGGGAAGAGGAGACGTGGAGCAGAAATATGGGGGGAAGGGCATCAACTGCAAGAGTGAAGAAACAGCTCTCAGTTTTGTCCCCATATTGCCCTAACTCATGTTTGATGGCCCTGAGAAGGAGGTCATAAAATATTAGCGAGTGGTTTATTCTGTAGCAAATCCTGCAGGACAGATGCCAAGATCACAAGGTCTTCCAGTGATTACACAAAATAAGGTTTCAACACACATTTTACCTTTTAGTAAGGCCAGATACCTAATGTATGATGATGAATAAGCATTTAATAAGCCCGCAGGAGGGGGCATGACAGAAGCATGGCAAACAAGAAAAAGGAATACTTTTCTATTTCAGAAGAAAAAGATAAACGTATTCAAAATATCATCACACAGTTGGCTGACTCGCCTAAGGTGTGGGACTGTGTGAGATCTCAGTCATTGCTGCCAGGAAACTGATCGCTGTGAGTGATGATAATCAGGTTAGCCTTGACTGAGTAAGCAAATGTTGCAAGCCTGTGAAAAATTGTACTCCCCATACCATGGTCACATTTTTGGTGACCACTCTCAAAAGCATTGAGGTGACTTCCTCACCAGACAAGGAGGTGGACAGTCATACAGTAGATCATTCTGTCTACCTCAGTATTGAAAACATCCTCTGTAATGGAGCCCTGTCGTAACCATTTGCACATGGAGAACACATATTCTTCAATTCTGAGAGCTACATTTAGATAACTCTTAATCTCTTTGGCATGAAACAATCCCCTACCTCCACCCTGTCAGAAATTTTATTTGTTCCACAACTACATGATTAGTGGCTGATTCTGTATCAGTGAAAATCAGCACCTTCAGGCGTCTCTTTTCTAAACGAAGTGGAGATATGATGCACCATTTGGAATTATGACCAGGATTGAGTATCACCCTTTCCACTGCTCTTCAGACTTCTACAGCTACAAAGGTCACACCAATGTACTTCTGGCAGATATTAGCAGATTGTACATTTTCTGCAATCTATATTTAAATGACATCTCCTCCAGGCTATGAAATCTACTCATGAATACATTGGTATTGAGTGAAGCAGGGAAGGCAGTACGAGAGAGGTGTTTCCAATAGAGGGTTCACCCTATTCACCTTGCTTTTAAGCCAGAACTTGCATTTATCACTTACAGCTAATGACAAAGTGTTGCTAACTTTATAATTTGTAGGTTCCTAGGAAAGTGAAAATGGGTATCTCAGGTTACACGCTCAACTGTTCTCCTATGACCAGGCACCCAACCTACGAGGGTATGGGACAAAACCAGGAGCAGCGTTTCAAAAGAAGAGTCAGTAGATAAAAGGGCTTTGTTCTGAAATCATAGGGTTCTCCCTGTAATTCTCTGACTGTGTCTTTCTGTGTGTTCAAATAGTTTCTTAATCTGCTACAAGCACCCCTAACATCACTGATACCACTAGTCCATAAAAGACAGCGGTCCCCTTGTTTGCCTTATATCCTGGACTAGTTGGAAGCTTTCCCAAACTCTTCTCATCTATCAAGTATCAGTTGTTCCCAAACCTCAAAGAAGTCTACCAAGAATTATTTTATTTCTTTGTATGTTTTACAGGTAGGGAATATAAGATATAGCACGTTAGTTTTCACTTGAAAGGGTCTATTTTGACATAGCCCAGTCCAGAAATGTCACCGAAGTCCAAGGACTCTGCGACCTAATGCAATCTGTTTTCTAATCTGCTGTCAGCCATGTTGTCTTCCGTGGCTTCTAGAGTACTCTGTACCCTCTAGTTCTTATAAGCACATCAAAATAGATGCAGTCTTGTGGCTAGCTGATGAAGGTAAACAACAGTCTATCTGGAGAAAACAAATGGCTTCTAGTGTTCTTCAATTAATGATTTTTTTTTTTTTTTTTTTTTTACAAAAAAGGAAACCAAAGAAGAAAAAGCATTTTCCAGCTTCAAAGGACTTAACAGCTACAAGGGTCTGTGCTGATTTGCCTACATGGGTAGTAACATCTGCAATCACTGTCATTATCACAGACTGGTACGTTTTCTGCATAGGCCAGCAAGTGAATTAAGTGGGCTTGTAATGGAAATCTCCACCAGGTCATCTCTTCAGCAAACCGTTTCCAACACTCAACCTATACTGATGTTGCAGCCTATTTATGGCTACCTTTCAAAAGCCTCAAACCAACAGAAATCTTCTTCCTTCTTTCCCCATCTCACCTCTAAGCAATACTTTTCACACGCTTTTCCCAAATTCTCGGTGATATACAGAATAGAAATCTCACTAGTGTTTTGATGTCCAGGTTGTCTTCTCCCAAGTTTGTAATTAGTCCCCTGCAGCATTCTACGTGATCTGACTTCTAAATCAGGTCAGGAGTCAATGAATATGGACAAAGTTGGGACTGGGAAGAACAAGCTTTTTCTTCAGAGGTGAGGACCTCAGGTAAGGTCAACTCCAGCACAAATTGGACAAACTGGGCAAAGTCAGCAGGGAGGGAGACAGGTCAGGCAGAAGCCGGTGCTTTTGACAAGTGCCAATAGTGGGTTGGAGAGAGATATTTTGACTTCTGTGATACTTCCCTCCTATGCTTTTATTCCATTATTTAGGTTATATCATATCCCATTATTCAATCACAATTAGCACATTAGAAAGAAAAAGAGTCAATTCACCATATTCATATTATTTGTATTGTGGAAGCCAGAAGTAACAGAGATAGCAAATGTTATTGTTGACAGAAAACTCAACTTTACTGAATGAAAAATGACTCCTCTACTCATCAGACAATTTTTGCAAAAACATCTATATAGTAGGGAAAGCCTTCCTTTACTATTCTGTTATATTCATGCAGCAAGTTCATAAATATGTAACCCACACACAATATGGAGGTTAAGGGTCCCGTTGACTCACCCTCCCAGGGCAAACGCATACGAAAACTTCACTCGTGAGAACTACTTTATGTGGTGGAAGAGTACAGAGTGTAAAGTCATTGAAAAATTAGGTTTAAAGATAAAATTCCAAATTAAATAACCATATTAAAACGACAGTAAATGACTCCAGGGCATACTTTGCTGGGCTCCTTATATATTCCTGGAGCATTTGAAGACACCCAAGGCGTGCATTAATAGGCACTAAAACATACCCTGTCATGCTTTAATGCTAAATTAATTAGGCAATAACATGACCTGTATGAAGGTCTTTCCTGGTCCAGCAATTACCGAATGGAAGAAATAAAGATACTGTCAGGCTCTGCTTGACCAAACAATTGTTGGTTTACATTAATAAATTGAAAAATGTATTTATACAGTTGTTTCATTTTCTTTTTCTTTTGCTCTGTTGCTTTGTTCCAAAGTTGGTTTAAATTTAGGACACAGAAGATTGTAATGTATTTAGCCTGTATTCTTATCAATTGTTCAAAGCATCTTCTCAAGCTTGTAAATATAAATGCACATCTGATAACTTTTGGGTTGACCTTGCTGTTTTTTATTTGAATACTATTAGCCTGACCAGTGAATCATAAAAGTAGATGTTTAATAAAAGTAAATTCAAAATACACATGTACAGTACTTCCCGTAGGAAGCAAACTTACAGTGAGATGAGTTTCTCTGCTACACTTACAAATTCTGCTAATTCTTGCTTTCATCTAGTTCCTTTAATGCTGAATTTCTCCAAATTTGACTTTGAAATTACTACTAGTGATAAAAAGCTCTTAAAATTTAAAAATGATAATTGCATTTGTAACTATGGATGCTACTCTTCACATGACAAAGAGGAAAATTATATACCAGAAAAAGACATTTATAATATGGCATAGAAGATAAAATTAAGTTTTCCTCCATTTCGAACCAAGATTTAATATATTTATTAAGTATAACATATTTATGGTATTAATTAAAAACTGTCTTAAGATACATAAAGCAAACATCTACAGGAAAGATTATTTGACATTAAAAATTAAAACAAAAAATTTCAAGATAGAAAGACACTGTGAACCAAGTTTAAAGACAAGTCACAGACTGGAAATAGTTATTTGTAATCAGCTAACTTAGAGCGAGATAGTATTCATAATGCATAAATGATTCCTATAAATCAATATAAAAATCCAATGGAGAAGTGGAAATTACAGGAAGGGGAGATTCACAGAAGAAACCTGGATATGCCAATAATCTTAGAAGAGTTGATCATGCTTACTGCTTCTCAGTACAAACCAAAATAAGAAAATATCATCTCATGTTGACCTGATTGACGAAGGTGAAAGTGTCTGATTGCTGACAGGATTCACGGCTACATCTGAGACAAATTGGATGATTCTTATTGGATTAAAGCTGTGCGAATCACAGTGCTCAGCAACTCCTCTTTTCAATATATCCAAAGTTGGAAAACTCGACACAGGTATGTAACAAATCGTGCAGGGCAAATCATCCTCGCACATATTCTAAGTAAAAAACTTAGAGGTATACGGTCAAAACACACAATTATGTCTAGATATAAAATATTCTGACTTTAGGAGAGTAGTTACCTTTGGGGAGAAAAGAACTTGAAATGAGAAGGTAGAAGTATAGCTGAGGCTACCATTTTATGAAGCAAAAATGGAAAAATATGAAATCTCTTAAATTTGCAGGAGTACATAGGAAATTGTTGTAAGATTTGGGCTTAAATAATTCAGAAACAACTAAAACTCAAATGTGGTTAATTAGAGTTTAAGGTAATAAACGCTACATCAGATAGCTGCAAACACATTGATTGGTAAGCATTTCCTGATGTGTCTTACACTGTCAATATTTTAAATTCAGCGAAGGAAACAGTGTGCAGTAATTTCGTTCAGTTAAGTGTAGATCCGTGGAACCTGGCAAGATAAGTGCTTGATCAGTGGCGAACTGGGGAAGCCTCTGGATGGCATTCATTAATACACTGAACAATCGAATGTGTACTCTGTTCCAAGCAACAAACTAGATGCTAAATATCTAAGCAAACAAAATTCCTCATCGTCATGGAACTCACAAACGGATCGGAGTAAGAAAACTTTAAACACAATTTAAAGCTAACTGATGCATAGAGAAGATGGAAGAGTAGGAAAAGAGACAAAATGTATGTACGAAAGAGAGACAAGGAGTAGGGCTGAGAGAATAGTCAAGGGAGCTATATGGAGAAGGTGACATTTTATCAAAGATTTAAGTAGATGAGGAGGTAGGGCACAGGTACAGAGAGGACCAGGAAGTGGGAGAATCCTGCAAAGGGTTCCTGAAGCAGCAATGTGTCTGGCATATAAAGGGAAAACCAAAAATATCAATGTGGCTGAAGCAAAGTAGAATCCAGTAGGCAAGTAGAAAGCAGTGTCAGAAAAGAAACAGGCCCAGAGTATGTAGGGTCTTGAAATCTGCTGCTAGAATCTTTGCCTTTAGTTTGGGTGACTTTGAAAAGAAGAATGACTGCTTTTCATTTTTAAAGCCATATTGCCTGTTCTTTGGAGAAGACAGTAACCAGGAGAGAAGCAGGGAGAAAGGCCAGCAGACTGTTCTAACAATGCAGGCAAGAGATGGCGGATCTAGGCAACAGACAGACAAACTGTAGGCATAGTTTGTAATCTGAGCCGGTAGCCTTTGCTGAGGGACTACATGTGGGGAGAGAGTGCTAGACAAGAGCCAAGGACGAGTCCAGGGTCTGTGGCCTGAGCAGCCAGAGGAGGTAGGAACAACTTACTTGAGTTCAGGTTAACAGGGGGAGCATATTTGGAAAGAAGGAGAGGTCTCTCAGTTTATATTCCTCTCTTCGATGGCAGTAGTGAAATACGAGCTATGAATAGGATGCTGTCATGCTCTAGAAAAGGAGACATAAAACAACTAAAGAGTCAGAAAAGGAAAAAAAAACACCTTCGCCTTTGCTGGTGTACTTTCCTGCCTCCCCTCCACTTTTAACATGCAACACTGGAAGAGTGTGCTTTGAGAATGCATCACTAACTTCATAGTTATTAGAAAGGGCTCATAAAATTGGTTTTGATACACAAAATTTCTTTTTACAAGTGTCTTTTCAAGCTCATGGCAATGAAAGTGGACATAAAAAGAAAACTTCAGAATTTTTGTAATGGGAAAAGACAATTGCTGCATCCTTTGAGGAAATAATATATGGTTCAGTGACCTTCAGACAAGTTTTTTTTTTTTTAAATACACAGAAATACAACTTTATTCTAGCTGTTTAATTCTTATTCCTTTCTATACAGATGTTAAGTACCTTGAAAATTCTGGGAAAAAGACTGCAGTTCTGCCGAATGTGACTATTATGTTAGTGCAGAAGCTTCAGCCTTTCAATTTAAACTTTAGTTATAACTCTACCTTCTATAAGCATAGAAATGTTGGGTGCTGGGTTTTTGTTCACTGCTATAGCACTCTCATTGAAGAGGCACTTGGGGACATTTTGTTCAAAGTCAGTGGAACTTCCGTCAGTGCAAGATTTCAGCAGTGTCTACAAAATGAACGTTTGGTCTGATGCAGCGTGCCGTGACCCACAGCTGTAACAACCAGCTGGGTCCGCTCAAACTTCAGCCATCAGCCAGCTCCATCCATAATGGAATCTTAGTCACAAAATGCCTACTAGTAAAGGGTTGCAAGGTCATTTCAGAAAAAGGAACTATGTTTGGTGTGAAGAGCTGCTAAAAATGCAAAGTTTTAAGGGACTTTGAGTATAACAAAAACAAGAAATACAAGTGATGTTGTACACAGACTGAGTGCAAATGAAGCATGAAAAAAAAACCTTACCTTGAAGTTTAATCAAATACTACTTTTAAAATGTAAATTATTGTCTAACAAATAGTATCTCTACTGAATCAGTATTCAGAAATTAAGAGCATGCAAAATACAGTTTTCCATACAAGTTTCGTGGGTTGGGGGTCTGAAAATCTCACAAAGTAGATGACAATTGTCTCTGAAGGTAACTTCCAAAAATATCACTAACTAGAGCAAAATTTGGAATTATGTTGGAAGGAAGATTTATTCACATGAGAAAAATGATTATGGACATGCTTAATGTGAAACACATTCTTTATATAAATAGCATATAATGAAGTATAGAGTAACTATTAACACTTTTAAAATGTTCTTATGACTAATCAATAACCCTGAAAGGAACTGAATACTGCAAATTATTCAAAATCCAAGTGAAAGAGTATTCTGATTCCAAATTAGTAATCTTTTATTTTTACGAAAAATATTCCAGAAGTGGAGATGCAATTTCTCACTACAGCATCAGACCAGACCAGTGTGGAAATACATAGCGTGTTGGTAACTGCCCAGATCCAATTATTCACTTTCCGTTTATTGTGTCCCTTATGATCGATAATGCATTCTTTCACAGAAAGAAATAGGTAAGTACTATGGCCCTTATGGGCCTTCTTTGAAGTATCTTGATGATATGTGTGGGGGGATACAATGAAGACAAGTTTCAGATCAAATTTCATATTTGGAAGGAAGCTGGGAATGTAGTCTAGTAGTAAAGCACTTACCTAGCTTGGACAAGGCCCTGAGTTCAATCCCCAATACTATCTCAAAAAAAAAAAAAAGTAAAGAAATCATAGCCACAAAACTATGAATATCATACTTCTGAGCCAATTGGCATCTGGAATGTCATTCATCTCCAAATATCTCATAATAATTGCACTTCTACAAACTGTTATATGTATTTTCAGCTTTGTGCTGTATATTTGAAATATCTGGTTATTTGACAAATAGAGTTCTGTGGATTTAAATAAGTTCTCTGTTTTAATTACTTTTCTCACTGCTGAGACAAAATGCCCAACACCCAAAGTTAAAGAAGGAAAGGTTTATTTGGCTCATGGTTTGTAGAGGTTTTAGTCCATAGTCAGCTGGCTCTAAGGCAGAGTGGCACAGCAGAGGGGCATTACAAAGGAGAAACAGTCCATAGCAAGCAGACAGGAGACAGTGAAGCAGTGAGCAAGCAAACAGCAGCAGAAGCAGCAGAAGACTTTCCCTTTTATCTCTTCTAGTCTGCCCATGTTTTTGGTGGTGCCACCCACACCCAGAGTGGATCTTCCCATTATCCACACTTATGCTAAACCAATAAGTGGATTAATTTAGTAATCACACCCACTTAATCCCAGCATCAAAAAATTTAATTCCAGCATCACCTAATTTAACCCAGCATTACATGCCCTAGATCATCCACCTCCTCAAACTCCCACTATTAGTGCATGAGGCTTCAACAGGACATCTAGGTACAAGCAATAATATTCTCTTACATCTTCATTGTGAGGTGTGAATTTTATTAGCAATTTTGGCAGTCTTTGTGACTATTTAATGCTCATATTCAATTTTGTTTTGTGTAAATCTAGAATTAATGATTGTATAGTTTTGTCTGCATATAAGGGTGATCTCTGATGAATACTATTTTTTTTTAAATTTCTTTGAGTTTTGGTTAACATATGAGCATTTGATACTAAATTCCTTTTCCTTAACTCAATCTGAAATTTTTAATCCTGAACAGGGTCTGTTAGCTGATATATTCGGTCTTCTTCATCAAGGACTTGGTACAGCATGTCATTTAAGGGCACAGACTTTTATTTGAGATAGATATTATTTCAAAGTCAAGCTTTACTGCATCCTAACTTTGTATGATTAGTAGGGAAATGTATTAATATTTCTGAGCCTCAGCTTCATATTCCCTCTCAATGGTCTCTAATATTAAATTTAAAAAATTTATCATTATTTTTATTTTTAAATACCTGGTGGCTTCTTCCCTCTTCTCACTCCATCCATTGGTTTCTTTATTTTTCTTTTCTCTTTTACTCTAAATATATTATGGTTATTTTATAAAATTATTTAATTAGCTCAAGTGGTAGAGTGCTTGCCTAGCAACCACAAGGCCCTGAGTTTGATCCTCAGCACCAAAAGTCGATTATGCATTCAGACAAACTTCTTCCTACCCATTCTCAGCTAGATAAATAACTCTGTTCTGGGAAAAGTTCAGTGAATAGGGAAGCAGTAGTTCAGAGGAAAGGACCTAGGAAGAAGACTTGACTTGATGCCCCAGATTGTCTTGTGGCGGGAGGAGGAAGGTGATAGATGCAAAGCAAGATTGGAGATAAAGATGAGGAAATCGTAGAGTAGCAAGTCCCAAGAGTTCCCTATCCTGGCACAAGGATAAGGAATACAGCAGTTGGTTGGACACCCTCAGTGAGCCACATCTTAATGAGGTCTGAGGAGCAATGATATGTTTCCTCCTGGAGTTAGGATGCCAAGGCTGTAATGCTGAGTCCTTCAGCATTCTCACCAACCATGGAAAAAGACTGTAATGGCTAAATGCAAGATAGAGTTGGCTTAATGGATTCTAGCATGGAAGGGTTCACACAGACAGAAATGACCAGCAATACAGACTCGTGACCAGCAATACTGTTGACACGCTTATACATCTTCCTTGCTGTCAACTCTGTGGATGGAGCAAAGAGGTTGGCTACCTTCCTCCTCACTTAGCTGTGCCATGTGTAAACCAAGGAGGAAAGTGGAGAGAAGGTCCTGAATTTGTGAGTTGAAAATTGGAATAACTGAGAACTCACTGAAATCTAAATGAACAAGTTACTAAGATTTTTTTTTTACTAAAATTATTTGTAAGTAACTAGATTAAATCTTTTTTCTATTGTTCTAAATTGTTGCCTGACACAGAAATTAATCATCAATGTCAGGAAAATATAATTATATTTTTGTACACCTTTGAATGTATGTGTTTTGAATATAGAATTTGCTATATTGTTAGAGATTCCCTTAGGTGTTAATGAATCTTCTTTTACATTTCTGCAGTTCAGTGGCATGGTGAAATGTGCCATACCTTCTCAGCATTTGACAGGCAGCTATCTAGTTCAGCTCTGCTATATTTAGCTGCAATTACTTGTATTATTATTACTCTCTAGCTCACAAATAACCACTAACTTACAAAATGATAGTCTTTCATCGTGTACTGTGACTGAATTCTTTGCATTATGCTGTATTTTTACCTATATGAACCCAAGATTAGACTACTGCTATATTTAGATGTGTCCTCCCAAATTTACATGTTGGAAATCTAATTTTCAATGCAACAGTATTGAGAGGTAGAAATTTAAATGTGATTCGGTCATAAAAGCTCAGCCCTCATAAAGACTTAATGTCATTATCATAGTATAATTCATCTGTAGGGTGAGTTTGTTCTAAAAGTGAACTCAGTCACTTCTTGCTGTGTGATGCCTTCTGTTACCATGGGGCAAGAAGAACCTTGCTAAGTGTAGTCCCATAACGGGCTTCCCAGACTCCAGAAGTATCAGTAAATAAATTTCTGTTCATTATATATTATCCAATTTGTGACAGTCCGTTAAAGGAGCACAAAACAGACTAAGGCAGAAAATGATACTGTATTCCACCATTATTTCTTCTCTTTCTTTACTTCCTGCCTTTAATACTCTGATGACTTCAAATTGTTTTAGAAATGGTGACAAAGTTGGGGGGTGTATCTGTCAGCATTCCTGTCACTGAGACATGATACTCGACACCCATAATTTAAAGGAGGAAAAGTTTAATTTTTGTCATAGTTTTGGGAGATTCAGTACGTGGTTGGCAGGCGCCAAGGTAGAAACCTCAGGGTGGAAGGGCACAGCAGAGCAAAGCTACTAAATTCACGGAAGCTGGGAAGCAGAGTAGGAGAAAAAAATCCTCTTGGTAGAAGACTTACCCACTCTGGAAATAAGAGTTTCTAGGCCAGCAGAACATAAAGTCATGGGAACAGGAAATGAAATTTTGCTAATAGGTTATTAAGGGTAATGTGAGTGGCACCATTCACATTTCCAGTTCTTGATTCCTTAAGCCATGATACTGGCTATGGAACAAAAGTATCATATATTGGATGATGATTCAGCCTTCTGTGGGAATTTGCCCTGCCCCTGAAAGGTATCTCCACCTACCTCATGCTGCAACTACATCTCCAAGAGGATCTCCCACCTTTTTAATGATTCAGCTGCTTCTAGGTGGTAGGAAACATGGTTAAGATCAGTGAATTCAGTCTGGGGATTTAGCTCAGTGGTTAGAGTGCTTGCCTAGCAAACGCAAGACCCTGAGTTCGATTCCTGGCACCAAAAACAAAAACAAACAAGCAAACGAAAAACACAAAGATGAGTGAATTCCATGGGCATGAGCACACTGCCTCACTTCTTTGGCACTGAAGTATATTTTTTGGTCAAAAGCAAGGATATTATGAATACCGTGACAGGATGAGGCATTATATAAGTCCACAGATGGCAGTTCTGGCAGAAGTATGATGTGCAGGAAAGGCAAATTCGCATCTAAAATAAATGTCAGTTCATGTAAGGACAAAATGCCACCCTTCCCTTGACAGAAGTGGTCCATTATCACCAACCTGCCACCAGGTTTCAAGCTAACCACCCTGGGAATGGTGCTGTATCAGGCACTCAGCATTGATCTTTGCTGCTGGCAGATTAGGCTTTCAGCAGTGACGGTGGCCAGACAAGCCTCGATGAGGGGAGATCTGTGTTGCTGAGCCCACGCACAACCTGCACCCCTGCCACCACATCCACTTTTTTCCTGAGTCCTTTGTGCAATGACAGGAGTGGCTGAAGAAAGAGATTGACTACTATTTACATGACGGATCATCTGATCCACTTGATTATTAAAGTCCTCTTCTGCTGAGGTCATTTTTTGGTGAGCATTTTACATGGTGCAAAAATTTTTTCTCATCCTTCACCCATACGGTGACATCTATCAACATAACTCTTCTTTGTTACCAGTTTTCTGTTACATGTTTCTTCCAAGTCCCTGACCATTCAGCCAGACCATTAGCTACACCCCACGAATCAGTAGATAGTCACACATGTGTCCATTTTTTCTTCCAAGAAATGCATGCAGCCAGGTCACTGGCCAAAGTTCTGCCCACTGAAGACTTCCTTCACCACTGCTATTCAGATCTGTCCTGGAAAAAGCTTATAATGCTCCAGTCGCCCACTTCGGGGCTGCAGAATGCACAAAATTATCTATAAACCAGGTCCGAGTCTTGTCTTCGTCTGTGACCTGATCACATGGTGCACGCCGTGAGTCCATAGGATCATGTTGGGGTGCATACAGGACTGCGTTTGGACTGGATCTGGGTTAAGTAGATGGTCTTCAGGCTGTACAATGGAACTCAGACATTAGCATGATCAGTATGGTGTCCAAAAAATAATGTAAGAACTGTGGAAAATAAGCAGGAGTCACGAGCATTCAGGCCACTTCTTATATAACTTGTACTTTCTGGACCTGCTCAGACTAGTCGCTTGCATTCCACTTCCATTTGAGGATGAACTGTTGCTGTACATGTCCCACTTTATGACTCAGTGGGTGGGAGCAAGGAATTAAGGGTACTATGAGAACAAAAGAAAGCAGTGAATGAAAGAAAGGCATATGTTCTTGCTTCTCTAATTCAAAATCTCTGGGGTGTGAATCTGGAGGGACAAATGGAGGAAAGATATAAAGGATGAAGGAATTTCCAGGGATTCTGGAGGCAGGCAAAGTGCTCTGGGTTATGACACAAAACATGAGCAGGCAAGCGATTGTTTTCTTAATCCAGTTCTAACAGCTCCACAGTTAGTCAAAGTCACTTTCGCGTTCAGGAAATACATCGTCAGCCCTCTTAATTTTTGGTCTTTTTGAGAATTTGTCTTCTTCCTCTGCCTTGTGTATCTTAGTGAGAAATCGGAAGACAGGATGAGCTAAAGGACGTCTGCAAGGTGCCACTTACACTGAAATTATCTATGTCTGTTTTTTTATTGCTAGACCTCATTGTTATCTTTCACTTGAATTGTCATAACAGCCAATTAACTAGCTCCCAGCTCTTTCCCCTCCCACACCATCCTACAGCACCAACACAGGGCCGATTTCTTAACTACAGCTGGAGCAACAAATTCTTCACCTCCCTTTGCTTTTAGCTGCCACCAGGACAGAAACCAGCTTCTTTTAATTGACAGAAAAATTCATCAAAATCTGGTCCTAAAACAATTTATTATTTTATTTGGAAATATAATTGCTTAGCCTTATCTTCTGTGTTTGTCACATTGGGTGATTTAATAATTTTCAGATACATAAGGATCTTTCACCCGCCTATGCTTTCTTCAAGTTATTCTCCCTATTTCTTGATTAAGAAAATTGCTATCTATCCCTTGAGACTATTTTCAAGTGTCACTTTCAAATCATGAATCTATACAAGGGATACAGTATTTTTCCAAAATTATTTGATATGAAAATGCTTTTTGTCAAGTCAAGTCCTGTGAGACCAATTCTATAGAACTAATTCAAGGAGAATTGTGGGCTCCACAAGGAGAATTGTGGTTACACAGATACGGGAGGCAGAGAAATCTGAGAAGACTCCAAGGTCAAAACTGCAGTTTGGACTGGATCTAGGTTAAGTAGATTGTTGTCAGACTGTGCAGTGGAACCCAGACATTATCATAATCGGTAAGGTGTTAAAAAATAATATAAAAGCTGCTGAAAGGGCAGTGTTTGGACAAGCATTCTCTTCCATTTTCTTCTCAAAGGAGAATTTTCCCAGTTACCTATTCACACAGATTACCTGGTCCTCTGGTTCTATTGATGCCTCACTTCCATCTCATAACAGATAATGCTGGCTGGCTGGTTTTGGGGTAATCCAAATCATATGGGGTGGTTCCAGTGCAGTAAATTGTCTTTGACTTTGTGGGAGATATCTCAGCATGCCCCTGACCAACTAGGACTCCTGATTTTTACTGCTATAGTTGGTTCACAGTTCTTTATAGAATTTAATTCATATTCTCCAAACTTTCAAGCTAAAGGTCTTGCTAAGGTCTCTAACCACTTCTACAGTAACTGGCAAGTTTAGCATATAATGGATGTAGTGGATCCTTGTATTCTGTAAGATATCTGGATGATCCTTATCTTTTTTGATTATATTAAATCAGAGGCCTGGAGAGGACCCAAGGTGGGAATCAAGCAAGCTATGAAATACATCAATCTCAACTACAGCTGGAGCAACAAATTCTTCACTTCCCTTTGCTTTTAGCTGCCACCAGGACAGAAACCAGTTTCTTCTAATTCAAGGACTAGGAATATGACTGCTGGATTGTGAGTCAGCCCAGTGGGTCTCCTATACCCAGATGCTGGTCCACGTTCTTATTACCTGGCTCCAAAAGGATTGTACTGTAACAGGGGAGCCATTATAACATTTTGCTTCTTAAAATAGCAGTGTCAAGTTGGGCCGTTAGTCTAGCTCTAACACTCCTAGAAACATTTGGGTATTTCCCTTTCCTTGGTATGTAGTTGCCTGAGTAAATGAGTGCACATCGATAAAGAAAGGACAGAAAGGTTCAACACAATGCATACGTGTCTGTACTGTCACGGTTCCTCTTCTCTGGTGCTGTGTTTGAACGTCGCTCTGAGTCAGAAATTGGATGAGGGATCCCCTCTTGGGGAAAGAGACCTCAGCCTCTGGGCCGTCAATCTTTGCTGTCTTTAAGCAAAGTAGTGCCCACATCAGCAACACATACATTTTGCCTGTAGTGATGCATCTCCATAATTTTCTACAAGTTAGGTCCTCTTGGTTGTCACTCCCAACCTGTAACTCATTAAGATAACTGTATATACCCGGCTTCCTCCGTGTAAGTACTGCCACATGGTATTCGTTGTTCAGGGTCCTATCGATTCTATGATGGTCTTTCCTAGTGTCAGCCTAACAGAGAGCCACAACTGAGTTTTAATTGATGTCTGTGCTCCTCTTACAAGTACATTCCTTGTACTCATTCTAGGAAACATAAGCACTTGAGGAATCTTCTAGCTTTACCACTTCCTTGAATTTTTCAATTTCTTTCTTCATCATCTGCCAAGGTAATTCTGACATTTCTGTGATACTTAGAGTAGGTCATCATTTTCCCATGCTTTAGAAGCCATTTTAGTTGTTAGTTAAATCATCTCCTGGGGGATTTCTGAGGATATTAAATCCTCTGCATCTCATATAAATTCTCTCCTATCCAATCTAATCATTTGGCTTCCTTAATCAACTACTCTCAGCATCCAAAACCTTCTAAAACATGCTGGCTAGTTCTTAGAGCTCCTTTGAGGGTAGTCTTTTCCTTTCCTTAATAGGTTTACATGACACTAGCTGTGTTGTACAGTGATTTAATCCAGGATGTAAGTTTATTGGCTGGGAAGTGGAAGTGGGATAGAACTTGAGGTTAACATAGTCATCAAGTGTTATGGTTTGCATCTAGATGTCCCCCTAAAACCTCATATGGTCATAGATGGGGCTTTTTCAGAGGTGGCTGAATCTAGTGTGTGTGATGCTGGGATTAAGGGCATGTGATTACTAAATCAGTCCACTGATTGTTCTGGCACCTCCCTAATCCTGGCAGGCTGGATAAGATATAAAATATGGAAAGAAACTTCTTAGGCCCCTTGCTTACCTTGTTGCCTTCTGTCTGTCTGCCACGCCACCCTACCTTGAAACTGGCTGATTATCAACTGAAACCTCCACAAACTGTGAGCTAAATAAACCTTTCCTCCTCTCATTTTGGGTGTTGGGTATTTTGTCTCAGCAACGAGAGAAAAGTAACTAAGACAAGTAAGAGAGAGTGCCAGGAATTATTGTCCCCCAAAGAACAATGACCAAGGGAATGACCTCCTCCTACAATGAATGACAGGTTAGGCAAGAGATGTAGCTCCAAAGTGTCATCTCAGTTCTGATGTCCCTGTGAATCTTTTACAGCTTCAGCTGCAGACGTCTTGTATTTCATCTTCTCTCTTGCGGAGTCTTGGCTCTTTTATACTCTCATAAATGCTGGCTTTCTTCTATAATCTTCCTGCATGCACATTTCTGTCTCCGAGTCTGTTTCTCAGGGAATCCAACCTAACAAAATAGGTAAATTTTGTTTGTCCTCTTATTTCTCATTATGTATCCTTTACATACAACCTCCACCCTACTTATAGGCAGAATGCTGAAATTCATTTTGTATGAAATAAAACCATAATTTCAGAGGCCAAATGGGAAAATATTATGGCATGTAAAAGACACTGAAAGGGAGAAGAGTTACATAATATTTCAAAGGAGAATAACACTAGCATAGTGCACTTGTTTGTAGAAGATGGAGGAATGGCTAAGGAGGCGTATGGTGTAGGAACTGAAGGAAGGAAGATGAGAAGGGAATTGGCATCAAAAAGGTTTATGTGAAAGAACAATATTTAAAGCAATGAGAATGCAATAGGAAGCCTGATTAAAGGGGTAGCACCCTGTTAGAGGTCACTCAGGTGGAATCATGCTAAGAGATTGTCAGTCAGGAAAGCTCATAGTGTTGCACCGCAGTATATTCAGCCTAGATGAGAGCTGATAGAACACCTGGTGCTTTACACTCTTGGCTGAACCACCTCGCACCTCATTAATGGTGTATCTATTCCCTTTCTTCCTTCAGCAAAACACTAAAAACTTGAGATGAAAGCGTGCCATTCTAAAACACATTGGCTCAAAGGAAAAGATGCTTCCCAAAACTACAAAAGAGCTTTCTTTAATGAAACTTTAATTAAACTTTGCTTTAATTTGGATCACAATGAAGAAAATAAGTGGAAAGTCTCAGTAGCTTTGATTAATAAAATGTTGGCATTTAAGTGCCTTGCGATCTTTTAGCACTTTTAGTTCTACTGATAATTGAGTGGGACAATGAGACCACTTGTTTTCAGTTTCATATATGAGCAGGTATATCTTCAGGATGGATACATGTAATAGAAATACATTTTTACATGCCCTCTCAGATGTTAATAACAACTGTGGCAATTACGAGGAACAAAGCCCAGGGAAATAAAATTTGGAGGCTGCCACAGTCCTCTGGGTTAAGGAAGGACTCAGTCCTTAGGGTTGGGGAAATAAAAATTGATCACATTTTCGGACCCTCTGAAAAGAAGCAACCAAATGGCAACATGCAATTAGTGTAAAATAATACTATTCAGAAAATTCTTACGTGCTATACATTTTAAGTTACCTATGAAGAACACTGATTTGAAAATGTCAATTTAAGACTCAAGTACAGCATCTGAATGTGTCATGTTTGGAATCTGGTCTGTTTCATGGAGAATGTTCTTGCTGTCAATGTCAGTGTCTGCTACTTCTCCACTGAGAAGGAGCCCATATGTCTCAGGTTTGCCCTTGACAACAGACTTGCCAACAAGAGGCACGAAACATGTCACCATTTGGACAAGTAGGAGAAGTTCACCATTTCTTGAAAAGAATGTGGATGTCTCCTGTATCCTGAACATTATGCTAGGTGCTCATTACAGAGTGACATGAAGGAGATGCAGCCGGACCTTGACAATGAGAGATGTCCTTAGTGGGCATTTCTCTCAAACGCATTTAATCAGTTTGCTACAGTGGGACAAAAACTGGGAAAAGGCTGCTTTCTAATCTACAGCAAGAATTTATGAATAATGGCTCTTGGGCCAAATCTAGTCTCCACTTTTATCAATGTTTCGCAGGAATGTAGTTCTTTGCAGCTGTCTGTGCACTGTCTGTGGCTGTTCTTATGTTTCAAAGGCAGAGCTGAGTACTTGTGACAGAATATGGCCATAAAGCTTATTTATCATCTGACATTTACAAATCCACAAATCCTGAAACCCTTGACCCAAGTGGGGGAAGTCACATCTGAAAACAAATCTTACCTGTCTTGCCAACAGAAAGGGTAGAATTGGGAACCTGTCTTATAATTTAGCCTAAATTTAAAATCTTCTGTTCAGATTAATTCCTTTAAGTGCATGTCCCAATTCTTTTGGTTTGGCAAGATAGATAGATAGATAGATACATACATACATACACACACAGACACACAGAGAGATAGACATAGATTTATGTACAGCTATAAACACATATATGTATATGCTAGATGCATATTTATAACTTGCATTGCAATTGATGCACAATCACCACACTGCTATCATGCTATTAATTTTCCTAGTGGTCTATTAATACTTTAATGACATCCATATTTTTCCTCTCCTAGTCCCTAAGTAGATTGCTGATCTTCAATACAGAGAGCATCTGGCTTCCAGGGTGAAAAAATGTAGTTTCACAAGAAGCACACCAGGGAAGGCGTGGTTAGAATTCAGGAGCTTCTCTCTGTGCCCTGGCCTGCACTCTGCGAACATGCCGCGACAGAGTTTACTTGGGCTTCTTTTAGTTCGTCCCTACCTGACAGGGAGGATCACTGTGCTTCTGGGCTAGAGGCCTCCAGCTGCTGTGTATGTATGAAGAGTCACTAAAACATCACACATACTGTGGAGAACTAATGTCTCAGTCCCCACAGGTGGTACAACTTGAGATGGCTAGAACCAATGATGAAATGAGAAGGGATCTCACAAAACAAAGGGTCACATTCTAAGGCTAAGTTAGTTTTTGGGGTCTATACTTCCTGAAATAGGATATTATTTTGAGGCATTAATCAGGGAACTTCCTGTAATAGGATATTATTTTGAGGCATTAGTCAGGGAACTGCAGAATATGTCAATCTTGGATTTGAATAGAGGGAATGGCAACAGGAAAATGAGGCCCAAAAAAAGTGATTTACATGTCGACTGATATTAAAGGGTCAAGAGCTAGACTAGGAGCAGCTCTTCGCCTGGAAGCCAAGTATGCAACCCCCGCCATACTCCTTTCTAGACTTAGAGTCCTCAACATACTGAAGGAAGGAAAAAGGAAGGGTCATAATACCACTGCGTATGTCTGGCAAAAGCTTTTTAAAATTCAAGATTGATCAAGTTTAAATACATTTGTACACAAGTTCGAACAAACTTAATCGTACCCTGAGTTGCCAAAATTATGTTTTGTATCACCCGGTGAAGGACCATAAGAGCTATATTAAATTAGAGAAAATTTTAAAGCTCTAATTGTGCACATATATCGGTGACTCAGAAGGGCATGCTAACCCAGAGATAATGTTCCTACATTTTCTCCGTGCTTATTATTCCACCCCATCATTCAATGTAAATGGCTCTAACACATGTGAGACTTGAAGGTTTAATTTGAGCGGCACTTATATTGCTGTGGTGGGGAAGTACTGTATTGGCTGAGACATTAGAATCCTGGTAACAGTTGTATCCTTCCTCAAGGGGGAAAGGTCCTGGGTTGGTGCACTTCCAGGTGCTCTTTGCTGCACACAGAGAGTAAACATCTTTGAGAATGCCTCGGCCTGGTCATTTTTAAACTGGCAAGATTCCAAAATGCAGAACTAAAGAGGGAACCCAAAGTAACCGGTTAAGCGTGTTCAGCGTAATGCATTATTGTAAACAAGGAAGACGCCAAGATACCTTTGATCCCATCTAATAGTTTTGTGCTTATTACCACAGTGAACTTACTAAATTTGTCTTAATTATCTATCTTCTACCTATTCCCACCATTTCCAATAGACTATGAATTCCTTGAAGATAATAGAAACAGGGGTTTTCATTGGATAGCTCTGGTACTAAGCTGGCAAATGATAAAATAATGGCCCTTCATGATCCTTCATGGATTCCCAATTTAACCAATTTCTCTCTCTCTCTCTCTCTCTACTTCCCTCCCTCCCTCTCTCTCTTCTTCCTTCTCTCTCCCCTCCTTTAAGCATTGTGGGTGATTTTTTTCAAGGCGCTAGATATTTCCAAGATGAGATCTAGCACTACTTTAATCAACATAGTGACAGAAAAATACTGTTTTACCAATGAAGGGAGAAAGTTGAATTCACTACTCTTTTAGGTGAACAAGGGAGGATGGTTTATAGCTAAAAGAGGACATAGTTCTGAGAAAAAATAAGCGTTTTTTCTTATAGAGTAGGAGTTATCAGAAATGACATAAGGCAAACCCTCAGGGCACACGAGGCCTTCAGGACCTGCTGACATTCAGCAGATTCGCAGCCTCAGCATTTGCTCAGGCTGCGGGTGACAATGGGGCCTGGTCATCTGGAGCCTTGCACTGGTCTCCTCTGCCTGTGAGTGGCCTATTGGCTCTGTGTGCTGCACACACATTATGATAGTCTGCGTGAGTCATGACGTGAAGAGGATGGGAATTAGTGAGGAATCGTAGTTCCCACAAGCCCTGAAGCTGCTCTGTGGGTTTTCGTAGCCATCCACAGGCATTTCACAAACTGAGCTCCTGGCTCCTGGTAACAGTCAAACTACAGACTCCAGCCTGCAGAAGGGTTGCGTCTCCAGCTGGCTCCACTCTCTCTGCTACTGTTTCTCTGCACAGAAAGGAACTTCCTCCATCAGTTCACGGTTCCACTGAAGAGATGTCTTGCTGTAACATCTCTGATGCAGTTACAGAATGTTGTGAACTTGCTTGGAAAAAGTGTTGCATCGCTGAATATAACCTTGCAGGCCACGGGCTGCGACATCAGGCACCTTGTGCAGTGATGAGTCACTTCAGCAGGCCCTGCACTTTGCCCAGAGAGGCTTGGCTACCTCTTGAGAGATGTTCTCTGAGCCTTTACTTTGCCTTACAGTTGTTTTTGTGTGCTTGAAGCCTTGAGTTGAGAGGTACCAGTTTGATCAGATTAGTTTTGTGATTTATGGTGACACTCTGGTTTTGTCGTGGGGGGCTGAAGTGGGAGTCGCTGAGATCAGTCACACAAGTTCTGCATGTCTATGTGACTGACCCCAATCAAAACATGAAGCCTCAGGTGAGCTTCCCTGGCCAGAAACAATTTGTTTTGCTACATTTAAAGCTAAACTTGACATAGCTTGAATTTTTTTTCCAAGTATCTCCTTTACTTTCTTCAGCTTTGAGGTTACAGATACAATCTTCCAGATTTTTATTTACATCCCCAAGTTCAGCATTGAAAATCTTCCCTCCGAAGTCATCTAATTGGGTTGGGAAGTCTCGTTTCCCTTTGGATGCGCCCGTCCTTTTCACCAGGGCTTCTTCCCTGCCCAGGCGCCGTGTGTGAGCTTTTGAGTGCTTTCTGATTAAATCACATCCCTGCAGCAATCTCCATGCTCAAACCAGAGCTCCCAGTGCATTGTTTTTCTATTTCTACCTTCTGTATAGCTCATTTATATTCAACCTGGAGCATTGTACTTGTTATCAAATACCCGCTTTTCTATCAAGAGACAAATAAAAACTAGCTGCATATCCTAAAAACCCAAATATATTTCAGAATAAAATTGTTTTTCTCCAAAAGGGTGGTTATACTCAAAAGAAAATTCAGTGTTTTCTTCCAATATTGCAATATACCAGGACTTAAAAGTCATATATTTAGGAAAACATATTTTTGTTCTGAAGAGCCAAAATGCCTTCTCAGTAACCACATCAGTTTCCTATGACTGATATAACAGATTACCAAAATCTGAGCAGCTCAAAGCATGTGTATTTATTATCTTGCCTCACTATAGGTCAGAAGGCTACATGGTTTTGATTGGTTTCTTCGCTGCAGGTTTCACAAGGCCAGAATCAAGGTCTCAGCCAGTGGGTCACAGGATCTGGAAGAGAATCACTTCACGGCTGATCTGGGCTATTCTTGGAAGAATATTCCTTGCTGCATAGAACTGAGGTTCTTGGTTTTTGCTGGCTGTTAGTGAGAGGCCATCGTTAACCTCTAGACTCGTTTCTCTCCAGTTCTTGCATGTGGGCACCTTGTACCTCAGCAATGGCATCTTCATTTTAAACCTTTCTTATGTGTTTAGAATCTGTGTAAATTGTCCTTTCTGTCATATGAATTTTTGGACTCTGGTCAGAGTTTTTCTGCTTTTAAGGGTTCATGTGATTAGCTTAGGTCCATACACAAAAGAGGATAATATCTCTCTTTTAGGGTTCATAATTTTGATTACATTTGCAGTGATGTAACATGTTCACAAATCTGGGGATTACGGTGTGGACATCCTCAAGGAGCCTTTATTTTGCCTATCATTGTAACCGTATGAAGAATTCTAGTGAGTAGATTGAACTTTATGGACAGCCAAATTTATCAGCTCAAGTCTATCCACAGGACTCTGTGACTCTCCATCTTGGTATCACTTTACCTGATTTAGCTTCACTTCTAAATTCTCTATAAGATGAGAAAGACGGTCACCCCAAGTTCTCAGTCGATACACATTCCGTTAAGAGATAGACATGAGACATGTCAAAATGAACATGGAAGTCATGTCCTCAGTTCTATTCGCAATGGAATGTGATTTTTCTATAAAAGAAATTTGAAAGCATGCAGACCAGTCACCACAGAGCTAGAAATGACAAACTTGGATCCCTGATATTGGTGCTATAATTCTTTAAGAGAACACAGTTCAAAGAATATACAAAATAATATACATGTAGTTCGAAACAAAAATAAATAGCACAGATGTGATAATGAAAGTGATCTATCTTGTTTACCTTCCATACAATCTAGGAAAGAAAACCTTCTGGCAAGCCAGTAGTCTCTGTGATTATACTGATATAAAGTGACTGAAGTAAAAATATGTATTTTTCAAGTTTACAAGTGAGTGATGTAATCTTAGTTATAACAGTTATTATATTTTAAAAGATCAATATCTTTAATGAAGGGATTGGGAGTCAATGTGTACTTTGTCTACATACAACAGAAAATATAGCAATTACAGTAAATACATGCCTTATCTCACATAACAAAACCCATGGCATTTGCATAATTCCAGGGCAGAGCTGGGAAAGCAAATACATTCTCAAAGTTACAGATTCTTTGTTTTTTTTTACAGCTCCAGAATTTTGATGTCTTTGATGCTTGTTCTCCTGAGGCTCTCAGATGTCTATCTCAGCTCCAGGAATCATGAGCAGATCACAATGTCAGGAAGGAGAGAAAGAAATAGCCATTTGTTTTGTCTGTTTTACAAATGCAAAATCTTTCTGGATGGTTCCTAACATTTCATTGGCTGGGATTATATCTCAGAATCATGCCTCAATCGATGAACTGTGAGGGCAAACAAAGCCACTGATTGGTTATGACTATCAAGATTCTGACCTTGAACGACTTCCCCAGAGTATGTGGACATTCACAGAATGGTGAACAAAATCATGGACCGACACAGTAAGGCATAATGATAAATGACTACTAGATAGGTGACCACCGTGTCTTCCACAGATGGGGAAAATACTTATATTTACCATACAGTTTGTGACTAATAGAACATTCAAGAGCATCAGAGATGCAAAGAAGCAGTATCAATCTATCAGTGGTTAGCAAGCATTTTTTAATGTTTTTTAAATTATCCATGTCTTTCTTTGTAATTAAATGACAAAGTCTTAGTTCTTTAAACACATACAAAGTATGAAATACAGATCAAAGAAAGCCATGGAAAAAAGAAGTGAGCATCCAGGTAAAATATGATGAAGTAAACAGAGTGGATCACACAGAAAATCCAAACAGCAAAGATGTTATTGTCTTACATGTTATGCTAAAGAAATACTGTATCACCAGCTTCACTAGGAGAATAAACTGCACATTAAAATCAGAAGGTACATCCAAGAGCTTATATGAAAGAAAGCATAGCAAAATAAATGTTGCTCTTATCACAGACAATAATACACGTTTTCACTGTCAGTAAATACTTAGGAAATATAAGAGCATAGTCCCAGAGGCAAAGAGGTGGTGTCTGTTTCATTCACTGTTTTGTACACAAGCCTAATTCAGGGTCTGTCTCTTAGTAGTTATAAGACAGAGATGGAGGGAGAGAGAAGTGAGAGAGAGATTAATTGATTGATCAATTGATTCTGCTGCTTAGAATAGATAAATTAAAAAGCATCTCATTTACAGGTAAGTTAAGTGTATTTCTGGTGGGGAATGTTTTTCTTTATCTATAAAATATACCAACCAGCAAGATAGATATTTTCAAGGCATTCTGTCATATGTGATAAGTGATGTTCTTATTTTACGTAACTTTTGAATAGAATTTAAGCACATTTTCATTACAAGGCCATACTTACTAGATTTGTATGTTTTCATACATCCCTAACTCATAAGATTCTTTTATGGTAAAAATTATTTCACATAGAGTTAAATAGGCAGCACCTTCAGTGTCATAAGTTCCTCAGTAATTGTACACCAGCATTATTTTCCTTGTGGTATGCCTGGAATATCTTCAACAAACGTCAAGGTTTAAAAAACCAAAACACATATGCAAGTTTCAGCCAACATAATAAAATCAGTGAAATTCCAAGCATGTCTGTGGCTGCATCCTGAATTCATCAGAGATCCCCAGTGATACAATACAAATGAAATGGAACACTTCACCCCATTCTACAAATTCCCTCTGCAGTCTTTACAGCAAGATGAGTTATGGACCAGCTGAAAGACTCAGAAGCTCAGTGCTTTGTACGGCTCTTGTTTTGTTACATGTGACAGGTCGGGGCTGTGAGAGTCTGGACTAAATTATGGCTGGCTCTAAGTTTGAAGCAGCGAGCCTCTTAGATAGATCAGTCCTTTGGAGAGCGGGGATGGGGCACACTATGAGTCTTTTCAGGAGCAGTAACACACTACCAGGCCCTCTGTGGAGGCCATCCTGTGCCTGTTGACACTCTGGGCACGTTGCCACGTCCATCCCCAAGCGCGCTTTTGGCCGCCTTCCTCGGCAGCTGAGAGTGGGAGGTGACAGGTGTGAGTGTAGACCAGGCTGGCGCAGGGTCTGACTGCTCCAGCGGCTGAGACTTTCCGTCTGACAGGATTTACCCAGTCATGATGGATGGTAGCTAGAAAACACGAAAGAGAAAGGGAAGTGAGAAAGGAAACTAACTGCATTACACCGTGGGGGTCTGTAAAATGCCCACCTATGAAACGATATGAGAAGCTCAATATCTGACAAGAGTTGAGGGAATTAAGAGTAATTTGATTACAGGTGCTCAACTGGCATTCATTTTCCTCTTATTATCTGAGAACCCTCCCTCGAGAGAGAGCACTAACCTTCAAAAGGAGCAGATGAATGGCTCTATTAAAAGCTCTGCAGTTTGTTCATGGCTCTGTAGCATCTGACCATTTTATGAACCCAGCGGAATTGTAAATAGGAAACAGAAGAGAGGAAATGTCTTCCTCAAACAGTGTACAGATGACTATATCTGTCTTCAGTGATTTGTAATCCACAAAGAAATTCCGCACATGGACAAAATAATATGAAATCATATCTGCTCCTACCTCCTGGTGCCCCCATCAAGAATAGCTCTCTTTAAGAACAGATATTTTTGATACCATGTGATGCTTTCTCACAACAAAATAGACACTTAAGTTAGATATGACTGGTTTTAAATACTTTCTCATCAAAATTTTATACATCTGGTTCAAATTATATATTTGATTCATTTTATCACAGCTCAAAATAAATACAGAGGTCCCTTTATGTACCTACATTCAAACACATTCTACAGTAATAACAGCTATGAATGGAAAATATTTTGTCACAGTAACTCAGAAATCAATAAACCTCACCTGTTTACCTCTGGTAAAGTTGTATAACACTAATTTTCCTTTTAATGAAAACCAGAGTGAAGGTGTATAATCTTCTTGATGATTTCCTGCAATCTGTTTTCCAGTTGCATCTCTGTTCATTAGGGAAATTGGCCTGTAGTTCTCTTTTTTGGTTGGATCCTTCTCTGGTTTTGGTATCAGGGTAATGCTTGCTTCCCGGAAGGAGTTTGGAAGTACTGTTTCCCTTCAATTTCATTAAAGAGTCTGAGGGTGATGGCATTAGATCTTCTCTAAATTTCTTGTAGAATTCAGCAGTGAATCCATCAGCACCTGCGCTTTTCTCTGTTGGCAGGTCTTTATATCTTCAGTTTCATTGACTGATATTGGGTCATTTAGAATTTTGATATCTTCTTGATCCAGCTTTGGTAATTTACATGTATCTAGGAATCTGAATCTGTCCATTTCTTCTGTGTTTTCCATCTTATTTGAGTATAGGTCCTTGAAGTAGGTGCTGATGATCTCTGGATTTCTGCAGGATCTGTTGTGATTTCAACTTTGTCATTCTTAATTGCATGGATTTGAGTCTTTTCTTTCCCTTTTTTATAAAGTTGGATAGCAGCTTGTCAATTTTGTTTAATCTTTTAAAGAACCAGCTCTTTAATTCATTCTTTGTAGGATTCATTCCAGGGATACATGGATGGCTCAACATATACAAGTCAATAAATGTAATATACCATATCAACAGAGCCAAGGACAACAATCACATGATCATTTCAATAGAAGCAGAAAAAGCATTTGATAAATACCATCACCCATTCATGAGAAAAAACACTACAGAAAATTGGGGTAGATGGTCTTTATCTCAATCTCATAAAAGCCATGTAGCTAAAACCAATAGCCAACATCATACTAAATGGTCAAAACTTGAAAGCTTTCACTGTAAAATCAGGAACAAGACAAAGATGTCTACTATCACCACTCTCATTCAATAGTATTATGGAAACATAAGCCAGAGGAATTAGATAAGAGAAAGAAATAAAAGGAATAAGGATAGGAAAGGAAGAAGTTAATCATCATTATTTGCAGATGACATGATACTGTACATAGAAGACCCCAAAAACTCCACAAAGGGACTTCTATATTTACTAACCAAATTCAGTCACATAGCTGGATACAAAGTCAGCACTCAAAAACCAGTAGCATTCCTGTTCAGAAATAACAAACACAGTGAGAGAGAAATAGGGAAAGTACATCTTTCAAAATAGCATTGGAAAAAAATGAAACACTTAGGAATCAGTCCAAAAAAAAGGAAGTAAAATATCTTTACACTGAAAACTACAGTACTCTGAAAAGGAGATCAAAGAGGATATCAGAAAATGGAAAGATATCCCTTGTTCTTGGGTAAGAAGAACCAATATACTGAAAATGGTCCTACTCCCAAAATTGTTATAAAGATTTAATGCAAAATAAAAACCTGATCAAAATACCAATAACATACCTCACAGAATTAGAGAAAACAATCCTAAAACTCATTTGGAACAAGGAGAGACCTATAATAGCATAAACAATTCTGGGCAACAAAGGCAAGGCAGGGGGCATCACAATTCCTAACTTGAAATCATACTACAAAGCTACCATAATAAAAACAGCATAGTGCTCACAGAAAAATAGAGCTGAGAACCCATGGAACAGGTTAGAAGATGCAGAAACAACTCCAAACACTCTCAGCCACCATGTCTTTGAAAAAGGGGCCACATACCTTCACTGGAAGAAAGATAAACTCTTTAATAAATAGTACTAGAAAAACTGACTTTCCACATACTAAAGACTAAAATTAGACCCATGTCTCTCATAACGCACCAAGCTAAAATCAAAATGAATCAAAGATCTAAATATCAAAACAGCAACACTAAATCTGCTGGGAGGATAGAATAGGTAGAATTCTTGAAGACACAGATGTAGGCAAAGACCTAATGAACAAAACCCAGGCCATATGGAAAATACCACAAAGAATATACAACTGGGATCTCATCATATTAAAAAGCTTTTGCACAGCAAAAGAAACCATGAACAGAGTGTGGAGACAACCCACAGAGTGAGAAAAAAATATCTTTGCCATCTGTTCTTCAGACAAAGGACTAATATCCAGAATATATAAAGAATTCCGAAAAAATCAGATCTTCCAAAAGTAAAGACACAATCCAAAAACAGGCATCTGAAATGAATAGACACTTCTCAGATGAAGAAGTACAAGTTACAAATAAATACAGGAAAAATTTTCAACATCATTGGTCATTTGAGAGATGCAAATTAAAACAAAACTGAGATTCCATCTCACCCCAAAAGAATAGTTGTGGAGAAAAAGGAACCCTTATTCACTGTTGGTGGGAGTGTAGACTGGTGTTGACACTGTGGAAATCAGTGTGGAGATTCCTCAAAAAAACTAAAATTAGAGGTTCCTTTTGACCCAGCTATTCCACTCCTTGATATCTTCCTGAAAGAATTAAAAACATCATACCACAGTGATATATGCACACCCATGTTTATAGCACCACAGTTCATATAGCTAAATCTTGGAAACAGCCCAAATGCTCATCAACTGATGACTGGATAAAGATTTTTTTTAATGCAGTGAAGTACTACACAGCCATAAAAAAGGATAAACTTGAGACATTTCTAAGTAAATGAATGCACCTTGAGACCATACTCTTAAGTGAAATAAATCAGACACACATGAATAAATATCACATTGTTTCTCTGTTGTGAGAAACTGAACGTGTAAATAAGGACCAAAATGTCTAATAGATACTGTAAAATAGATAGAAAATGTTCAAATAGGAAGGGAAACTAGAGGGGGAGGGAAGGAAGAAAGATACAAAAAATAAGAGTGAAGAAGGAAAAAATGGAAACCAATCTTTTGTAAATAAGGAAGGAAAGAGGGATTGAAAGGAGGTGAGGGGAAGGGGGAAAAGAAGAATCAAGATATATCACGTACAGATACAAATTCCCTATGATTAATGTGATCATTATTTATATCTAAAATGTACCAATAAAACTAATCAATAAAGAAACAGAGCGAATAAAATGCACTTAAACTGCTGTCTCAATATTGGTTCTACTGGTATTGGTTATTTAATACTTATTTAGAAAAAAGGAAGTAATGTTTTATTGGTATTATGATTCTTTTAACATCTTCTGATGTATTACCTAAGAAGACCCTTTATTGTTTGTATAATAGATATGAGAACTCAGACACAAATCTGTAAAATATAGACGTGTGATGAAACATTCAAGAAATTAAAAAAAAAGAAATTCAGCAGTTATAATTCATATAAAATAGAAGAAATTTGGACACTTGTTTGTTTTTTTTTATCAAACCTGGGTTGAGAGTAAAAATTAATATATTAAGATCTTGATAATCAGAGTCTGAAAGTTTCCTTTTGTGAAAAACACATTAGTGTACATATAAAATGTCATGCAAGTATAGTGACTATAAAACCTTCTAGCCACATATACATCTACACACCAAATTAATACACCAAAAGGTAGAAACTGCTTCAAAAAACTCAGTTACTCAAAATATTTTAGAAATATCCAAAGTGAAACTTTTTTTCTGAAAGATGGAGACAGAACTATAAAACCGATAAAAAAAAATCTTGGGTAGTTTAGGAATAGGCTCTGCATTCAATTTTAAGACAGTAGCATCACCTATTTTTAAAAATTATAACATGTTCTAAAGTATAAATTTCAAAAATATTTTTATCACTTAACCAAATTGTAAACTATTCAATAACCTTTAAATAGTCCACGTGTTACTTGTATGAGACATATAAATGAGTGTTCATGGTGATAAACATATAGGATCAAACAGACCCAGACACTGCTTTGGGTTCACACAAATATGAGGTCATAGTATGATAGAGTTATTTAATTCAATAAGCAACATAAGTGTAAAACTGTAAATGTCAGATTTCTGTGAGCCATTTAAATATTTACTGCCTACACTGGAAATTTACTATAAATCATATATATATATATGCATTTTATATTGTATTAGCTACCTTTCTAGAGCCAATGGTTTGCAAGAGAGCAGATTTAATACAGGACATTTACAAGTTAGACCACTCACCCATAAGCTAAGTGCAGGAAGAGTGCAGAATATCTATCTATGCACTGGAGACCTGAAAGATTCAGTCGAGGGCTGTCAGTCCATGGCACTGTCCCGTGTATGTCCATCTCTGCACTAAATTGCTGAAGAAATCTTTACTGGGACCAGGATACAAGCTTGCAGTAGACATGAAGGCCAAAGCTCCCCTGAAGCAGCAGAAGACATCCTCAATCGCAGCAAGGGCCCGAGCTCCTTCTTCGGTAAGAACAGGCTAGTACCCTTCAGGAGAACCCGCTGCAAGGGAGAGTCTCCTGGGAAACAGCAAGCAACTATCTTCTGCTCCCGTTCTCCTTTCTGTTGTGTCAGCAACAATCCTCAGGTGGATCTTCTACACCCAAAACCACATCAACTTAATCCAGCTGGGCGCTCCTGCTCAGGCTGACCATATCAGTCCACCACACACACATGTGTGTGTGTGTTTGTGTAAATATGACTCTCAAAACATTTAGTAATTATTTACACTGTGTCAGGCACAGAAAAGGGATTTCTTCTCATTACTTCTCATAATTGTTTCTCTCATTAGCTTAGTTTTACAAATAAGAAAATTGAGGGTTAAAAACTTTTATAAAACTTATCCAAGAGTCTCCTCCTAGACAACTGACATGGCCATTATCCTCAACATACAACTGATGCCACTTTGTTTCTCACAATAAATAAATAAAATTAACAATTGCCACTGATATTTTGTTCTACAAAAAAATTCACACTAAGATATACAATTTTCTTAGTGGAATACATTTTTATTTTCTTTACTGCAATGGGACTTCTAAAGCATGAACATTTTCTGTGGGGGGAAATCTTTTTTCAGGGAAGTTAATAGGTTTGATTTCTAAAATCATAAAGATTTGCTACTAATCCAGCCTCAAATGAGAAAATGAGTGATCTGCCATCATCGCTGCTGTTCAATTCTGGTCTCAGAGAGTTTATAAAAGGTCCAGCTAATCTCCTTTCATAAAAGCATGTGACCCATTGTAGGAGAAACTCTTACTATGTCTAATTTCTAAAATAATTGGTGGTATATATAAAAATCCAATGACTCTCAAGCAAAAAAACTGAAACTACTGATAGTAGAAATATCTGGATGTTGCATAATTTTGTTTTGGGCAAAAGACAAAGTCCTGATGTTCTAAAATGTCCACCTTATTTCTTGTCAAAGGAAAGAAACAAAATTAAATCACCCCGGGCTTTGGCAGGTGCCTAGAGTCCCAGGACTTTGATGAGCTGAATGGCACACTCGGGTGTGAATTTCTGCAGTCTGACCCCAGAAACATACTCATCTCTGTGCTCTGTGACTTGCACAGGACAGTATGTTCTGTAACCATTAAAGCTCTGACCTCAGAGCAACAAATAACATTTAGAAACATCAGATAAATTGCCCTTTTTATCCACTAAGTAATGGGGTATGGATTCCAGGCCAGTTCTTTAAGACTCTTTGTACTTAGCCACACAGTCCCTGAACCGGAAGTCTAAAGATAGAGAACTGACATTTATTTAGCTTCTACTATGTGTCAAGTATTGTGTCATGTATTTTTGAGTATTGATTGATTGATTGATTATTGATGTCTGTTTTAAAAAAAAAAACTGTACGGAAATTATTTTAAACCTCTTTTTCCAGAAAAAGAAACCAGGGCTTAAAAGTTTAGAAAGATAAGACATTTTTCAGAGAAGTTAAGATATTTCTTAAGGTCACACGGCTAAAGTAATGAAGCTATATTATAGAGAGGCCACATAAGACAAAACAGACCATTGTTTAGTTACCGAGAACTTTTGCTTTACCCTTCCACCATCCCCAACTCCTGGCACAACACTTACCAAATGAAAAATAAAACGAAAACATAAAATTAAACATCAAAATAGAATTAAAGTCTCAAACCTATAAAGCACTCAAAATATGAAAGTAAAAAATAAAATAAGAAAAAGAAGTAAAATATTCAGGGGCACCTCAATTTAAAAATCAGACAAATGTAGCACAACTTACCAAGCAACTTACAACATCAAGGTGACTGTAATATGTTCTTTGCAAAACCTTAGGCGACACATAACAGACTCAAATTTGGAAGTTAAATTTATATGTACTTTAGTCCCTTGACTTGGAAGAAAAGCCAGTAAGTTAAATAGTCATTCTGGGCCACTACACAAACAGGCACACAGTCAAGGTTCATGCAAGTTCGTGAATACTTTTGGTAATACTTTTATATTTACTTGAAGCATCTGAATTTAAGGATAAGTGAATAATTTAAGAACGACTACTGATCTAAGATTGAAGATGGCAGGCCAGAGACATAAAATATGTTTTATTTCCACTAAGAATCAAAACCAAAGAGTGAATAGCCAATATTGGGTAAGACTATTCAGAGAAGAAGGCTAGAGACAGTGTATATGAAACAGAAAAAAAAACTATAGAACATGGAGACTCAGGATGGCCTTACAAAGAAGAGGACAAAGTGCCTTGTACCTACCTCCCATTACTCTGGTCCACACTAGTTTTAGGTTGGCAAGTTCCTCCCACAAGGGTGAAAATGGGAATGAGATCCCTTAATACTCTGCACTGATGCCAAAGACATCCTGAAGTTTTAGCTGCTGGAGAAGCCTGGAGTTCTTGTGGGCCCTGAGCATAGATTGGGAAGTTTTCTGGGAGTGTGAATCTTTATACTGTTCTGGAAGGGGAGCCCCGTTCACACTGCTCCCACCCACAGCCATGCGACAGCTGCACACTACCATTTTGAGACTTAACCCACCTGTTGCCTAAGTCTGCTCACCTGTGTGCTACTCTTTTCCAGGGCCCTGGAGTTGCACTGCTCCTGTGTGGCCCTGGAAACTGATAGACGTGTCCTATCCAGCACAGGTCCCCTGGTCCTTCTCAGGACAGTGCTAGGCCACACTCACTCTGGGCTTGGTGGAGTGCCCCTCCCCATACAGCCCTCAGAGACTAACAAGCTCACAAGGAAAGAAGCCCCCGCAAGGCCTGCAGAGTGGCACTATGTATGCATGACCCACACAGACCGACAAGTACCCTCTGCTGCAATGTGCACCGGCCCACAACCACTGGGGCCCAGTGGGGTCACACAGCAGCAGAGCTCAGCACCCGCTATGTGCACTTTTCTCCACAAGCCCCACACAGCCCACAGAGAATGATGAGTTCCTCTGCTGCTGCCAAGACTGATGCGAAAGCCACTCACTGCAGCTGAAGAGACTCCACGCAGACTACACTACTGCGGCCAACCGGACCAGAAGGTAACGCAGCACACCAGTGGCACGTCTTCAGGGCACATTTTTACTATTAACCCCACACAAAAAATTGATGGAAACAGATTTCTGGGTGTTCAAATACCAACAAAGAGACATAAGAAGAAGCAAGGTAATCAACTGGATGCCTCTAATGCAACATAGTAACTCTCTAGCAACAGACCGCAAAGAAAATTGATGAAATGTCTGAAAAAAATTCAAATTAATGGGTCTAAAACTGCCCAACAAGATACAAAAGACTATATGCTGACCATGTAACAAAATTTCAAAAACATTTCATGATTTGAATGAGAAACTAAACAGAGATAAACATTACAAGAAAAGAACCAAACAGAAATTTTGGAGCTGAAGAACTCAATAAATCTAATCAAGAACACAGTGGAGAGTTTTAACAACAGACTAGAACAAGTGAGAGAGGGCTTTTGAACTTCAAAATGGGTCTTTTGAAATAAACCACTTAGAGTTTTTAAATTATTTTTAAGTAAAAAAGAAGGAATAAAGTTTCCAAAAAAATGAGAAACCATTGAGCAAACGGATGTTTGGATTATTTCATTATCTTCCCAGAAGGGTAAGAGAAGGGGGCAACCATAGAAAACCAATTCAATGAAAAGAGAGCTGAAAACATCCCAAATCCTGGAAAAGAATTGGACATCTGTCTCAACGAGGCTCAAAAAATACCCAATAGAGTTGAGAGAAATAATTCCACTTTCTGACATATTATTACCAAACTGCTCAACTCCAAGAAAAAGAGAATTCTAAAAGCAGGAAGCAAAACACATTTAAGAGATCCTTTTTAGGCCAATGGCAGATTTCTCAGCAGAAACGTTGTAGGTCAGAGGAGAATGAAATGACTATTCAAAAATCCTGAGAGAAAAAACCAAAACCCCCGCCGGCCTCCCAAGGGAACTATATCCAGCAAAGCTATCCTTTACACAGGAAGGAGAAATAAACAATTTTTAAGATAAGCAGAAATATGAGACCAGCCGTGCAAAAAATCCTGAAGGGAACCCAACACCTGAAAGTGAACAGAAGATAACTGCAATCATGAAAGCGTGCAAGAGCATAACATCCAATAGAAGTGCAACTACACAAAAGACAAAGAGAAAAGACTCAGCCTTACCCAGAGGTAAAACTAACAAATCACAAAGATAAGTAACAAAACCACCAGGAAAAATATTTCCAAAGTGATGAGTAAGTCTCTACAAATCTATAAATAACCTTGAATGTAAATGGATTGAGATCCCTAGTTAAAAATTTAGATGGACTGAATGCCTGGGGATTTAGCTCAGTGGTTAGAGTGCTTGCTTTGCAAACACAAGGCCCTGAATTCGATCCCCAGTACCAAAAAAAAAGAAGGAAAGAACGAAAGAAAGAAAGAAAGAAAGAAAGAAAGAAAGAAAGAAAGAAAGAAAGAAAGAAAGAAAGAAAAACAAAACAAAACCCAGTGATATGCTATATACAAAAAATTCACTTAATTGGCAAAGAACTACACAGACTGATTCTGAGAGGAATAGGAAAGGATATTGGAAACCAAAATGAACAAGAGCAACTCTACTCATATCTGATAAAGTTGAAAGTGTAAATTACAGGAAGAAGGTTACTATATAATTACTAAGGGCACAATTCAATAAGGAGAATAACAATTGTAAATATGTATGCACCCAATGGGAAAGCATCCAATATTATAAAGGAAATCTTGCTAGATGTAATGGGAGAGATACAATATAATAAATATTTGTGACTTCAACAGACCACTTGGATCAATGGACATAGCATCCAGAATGCCCCCCACCAAATTAACGAAGAAACATTACCACTAACCTGCACTATAAATCAAATGAATCAAACAGATATTTATGGAACGTTTCACATTCTTCTCATAGCACAGTGAATATTCTCCAGGACCATATGTTAGGCCTCAGCTGAATTTTACCAAATGTTTAAAGAAGAATTAATGTTAATTCTCCATACATTTTTCCAAAAATTGAAAGAGCAGGAACTCTTCTAAAGTCATTCTATGAAGCCAACTTTTCTCTGATACCAAAATCTGACAAGAATACAACAAAAGCGACAAGAAAAGTACATACCAATATCCCTAATGAACAGACACGAAAAATCTCAATAATATACCAGCAAACTGAATCAACTGCATATCAAAAAGATCATACACCATGATCAAGTAATATTTATCCAAGAAATGCAAGGAATGAATGAAAACAGAATGAGCATTTCATAGTCGCAGGAAAAGCATTTCATAACATTCAATATCCTCTCACAATAACAATCTCGCAATATTGGGCATAGAAGGAACAGTCCTTAGTACGATGAGAGATATCATATGACAGACTCACAATCCACATCATACTGGGCTGGGAAAGGCTAAAAATGTTTTCTCTGACATTTGGAATGAAACAAAGATGCCCACTTTCACCACTCTTGTTCAATAGAGTACTGAAATTTTCAGCTGTAGCAATTAGATAAGACAAATAAAAGACATTCAAACGGAAAACAATAAAGTCAAATTATCTGTTTGTAAATGGTATGATTCTATTTACAGAAAAGCCTGATGACTCCCAAAAGACTGTTAGAATTGATAAACAAATTTGTAAATTTTCAGAATATAAAATAAACATATGTAAATCAGTGAATTGAAACAACAATAACAAAATATGCTAAAAGATTAAGAAAGCAATCTCACCAAAAATAGTGTCAAAAATAAGAACAAAACCAAACTCCTGGAATAAATCGACTCAATGATGTGAATGACCTTTATAATGAAAATTAAAGACATTAATGAAAGAGATTGAAGAAGACACTA
This sequence comes from Hystrix cristata, assembly GCA_004026905.1. Lineage (NCBI taxonomy): Eukaryota > Metazoa > Chordata > Mammalia > Rodentia > Hystricidae > Hystrix > Hystrix cristata. The sequence goes on along the minus strand of PVJO010000606.1, from coordinate 65,089 downwards.
AAAAATGGAAGACGTTCCATGGTCGTGGATTAGAAGAATTAGTATTATTAAAAAGTCCATAACACCTAAAGTGATTTACAGATTCGATGCAGTTTCATTCACAGTACCAAGAGCATTTTATACTGAAGTTAAACAATTCTAAAATTCATGTGGAATCTCAAAAGACCCTGAATAGTCAAGGCAATCTTGAGCATAAAGAAGTTGGAGATATAACAATACTTGATCTCAAGAGACACGGCTATAATAACCAAGACAGCTTAGTATTAGGCTAAAAATCAACATGTAGGCTAACGGAACAGACTAGAGAGTCCCGAAATGAATCCATGCATCACAGTCAATTAATTTTTTAAAAAGGCAGTAAATGCACACAGAGGAGAAACAAAAGCCTCATCAATAATTGGTGCTGGGAAAATCTGATATCCATATGGAGAGGAATGAAACTACACCTTTTTCTTTCCTCATATTAAAAACCCTCAAAATTGATTAGAGACCTAACTGTAGTAACCAAAACCATGAAATTACTAGAAGAAAACAAGGGAAACATTTCAAGGCATCATCAGAATAGGCAATTTTTTTTATAAGATTTCAAAAGCACAAGCAACAGAAGCAAAAATAGACGAATGAGATTATATTAAACTAAAAAGGTTCTGTATAGAAAAAAAAACAGAGTGAAGAGAACGCTACACAATGGAAGAAAACATTGATAATCTATTCATTTGTCAAGGGATCAATATCCAGGATATATAAGGAATTCAAAAAACCCAACAACCCCAAAATCAAATAATCTGGTTGAAAAATAGGCAAATGACCTGAGTAGACATTTCTCAAAAGAAAATCTACAAGTTGCCAAGTCTATGAAAAAAATATTCATTATCACTAGTCATCAAGAAAACATAAATCATGTACTCCAGTAATAATGCATTTTATCAAAAAAACAAAAAAACATCAAATGCTTATAAGCATACAGAGTAAAAGAAATTACTGTATATTGTTGGTGAGGTTGTAAATTGTTACATTCATTATGGAGAACAATATGGAAATAAACTAAATAAATATTTCTCATATGATCCAGCAACAATATACAGTAATTTCCATGATTCCCTGGGTATATATCCAAAAGAGATGAATTCAGTATATCAAAGAAATACCTGCATTCCCATGTTTATTGCAACACTATTCACAATAGCTAAGATATAGAATCAACCAATGTGGCTAGAGCAGACAAGGAGATAAAAAATGTAGTGTATACAATGGGGCAGTATTCAACTAAAGAATGGAAGCCTGTGGTTTGTGGGAAAAAAGATGAAACTAAAGGACATTACATTAAGTGAAAGAAAATAGACACAGAAAAACAAAAACCATATGATCTCACTTGTATGTGGAAACTCAAATAGCTGATTTCAAAGGAGCAAGGAGAATAGTGATTATTAAAGGCTGGGAAGATTAGGAGAAAGAAAAACTGGGGAAACCCTGACACCAAAATAGTTACACAAAAGGAACAGCTTCTAATATTCTGCCGCACAGTAGGGTGACTACACTTCATAAGAACCAATTATATGTTTTTTAAAGAACTAGAAAGAAACAAGATTTGAATGCTCTCAACATAAAATAAGAAGATGAAATACTAATTATTCTGATTTGATCATTACACAGCATACACATATTACTGAATTATCACACTATAACTCATAAATTTATAAAAGTGTTCTGTCAGCTAAAAAGGAAAAATAAAATTATACAAAGAATTAATACTGTGATATAAACATTTACTGATCACCACCTGTCCATGTGCATTCTATGATTTGTTAGCCCTGAAATAATTACATGGGCTCATAGGACTTGATGCAGGAAATGAACAATGAGAAGAAATGTTCGGAGTCACTTCTAAATCACAGTGTGGAGGAGTAAAGATGAGCCCCCTTTTTTAAAGATTTTTCAAATTGTATCAGTTCATTTTTGCAGTACATTAAGTTGACATTCATTTTGAAGTGTAGGTACATGTACATAATGCGGGTTATTTCTTTTTTGAATTCCCTTCCTTTTCCTACCCTCTTCCCTCCCTCTACCTCTACCTGTCTGCCCATTTTCATTCTTTTTGTTATTATTATTCTTAGTTCACATTTATGATGTACAATGTTTATATTCATTGAAGTTATTAGGTTCTTGTTCATGGCATATCTTGATTCTACCTACTTCCCCGCTCCTCTCCCTCTCCCCTTGTCCTCGTTCTCCTGAATCCCTTTCCATTTACAAGAGGTCTATCCCCGTTTCTTTCTATTCATCCTTTATTATGCTCTTTGCTTGTACTTTGGTTTACTCAAATGACAGTAAATCAAAGTACAACTGGTTTACTCTCATTTGATACCATATTGTATTTAAGCTTGAGCGTCTGATTTCTTTCACTCAACATTCTATTTTCCAGATGCATCCATTTTCCTACAAATGTGTCAAATGTATCCCTCTTTATAGCTGAATAGTATTTCATTATGTATCAATACTATTATTTTTTCATTTGTCTGTTGTCTTTATTCATTTGTGTGTACAGAAGGCGAATAGCTTGGTCATGTGGAATTTCTAATTTTAGTTATTTGAGAAATCTCCATACTGATTTCCATAATGGTTGTACTAGTTTGCATTCCCACCAGCACTGAATGACGGTTTCTCTTTCACAGCAGCCTCACTAGCTTTTCTTATTTTTGACAACAAAAGCAAAGCAGGAGGCATCACAATATAGGACTTCAGGTTATACTACAAAGTAACCGTGATAAAGATGCCATGGTACAGGCACCAAAACAGACACGGGGATTAGAGGAACAGAACAGAGGATGCAGGAACCGCCCCCACCCCGATACATTCACCTATTTGATCTTTGGCAAAGACGCCAAAAAGCATGTGTTGGGGGAAAGATAGCCTATTCAACAAGTGGTTCTGGGAAAACTAGATATCTCAAGAAGATTGAAGCAGGACCTTTATCTCTCATCATGTATTAAACAAAAATTGAAACAAATCAAAGATCTAAACATGAAAATAGAAACACTGAACTTAGAGGCAAGCAAAATAGATGAAACATTTGAAGTCATGGGGGTAGGAAAGGATTTTTAAAACAGAACCCCAATGGCACAAAAAATAATGGCAAGAATCAACACATGGGATTACATCAATTTAAAAATCTTCTGCACAGCAAAGGAATCAACTAGTAGAGTGAGCAGACAGCCTACAGAATGGGAAAAAATATTTGCCAGCTACTCCTCAGACAGATAACTAATATCTAGAATATAAAAAGAACTCAAAAGAAATTAAACCACCTCAAATAAAAGACCAGTCAAGAAATGGACAAGTGAAATGAACAGACACTTCTCAGAAGTAGCACGAATGGTCAACAAATATATGAAAAAGTGTTCAACATCTCTGACCATTACAGAAATAGAGTTTTTAAACAATGCTAAGATTTTATCTTACCCCAGAATAAATGGCAATCATGAAATATGGGTTCTTTATATACTTTCTTCCTCCACCATGACCACTGGATTTCTGGGTAACCATGGGTAGCAGTGTCTCCTCCACCCAACAGCATTAAGCATGAATTGAGAAATAAAGTTTTTAGTATTAGATCATAGACATTCTGGTGCTAATTTGTTGGTGGTCTTGTTTGTTTGTTTGGTGCCAGGGATCAAACGTGGGGCCTTGCGCTTGCCAGGCAAGCACTCTAATTGCTGAGCTAAATCCCCACCCCTGTTTCTCCAACATAATTTAGCCTATTAGATTCATGAAAAAACTTTCAAATGAAGGAATTAGAGAATCAAGAGCTATCACCACATTTGAAACATCTTATTAATTCTGATGCCAGATAAATTCCAAGACCATCATTTTATGGCTAAAAATTTTAAATGGGCTATGTTCATAAGCAAAAGTTTGTAAGTACATTGTGAATTGTCAGAGTCTAACAGGCATTAATAGGTGGGATCAACTAAAAATGACATTGGACAGGACAGGGATTGTTCTCTTTCATTGATGGCTCTTTCATCTAATTTGATTTTTATCCTGTTCATCCTGTATTATTTTGAATAAATGAGAAATTAAAACAACAAATATAGGCACCACCAATGCTTCTCACGTTTAACTCCTGGACATTGTATACCTCCTATCTTGATAGGAGAATAAGTCAAATGCTGGGCAAGAAATACAAGTAGAATGAGCCCTATTATATGGACTGTACTTGTGCCAGCATTTCCTAGGTAAATAGCTATTAATTTCTTTCCCTTGCATTACAGCTAAGTAAACTACAGTCCAAGTAAGATGATGGTAAGATTTAATAGCTGGGAACTACACTCCAGTCTCCTATTCTGCAAATTGCCCTTACAACCATGTTAAAATGCACTTCAATCTCACAAATTCCTGCTGTGTATTTTAAGGAAAGATACTTGACTGTTGGTTATTGTTTTGGTATGAGTTGCCTAGAAAGTAGAGCCTGAGGCAGTTAAAGAATTTAAGAGATAATTGAAAACAGGAGTAAAAGAGGGAGGAGAGTGCAAAAAGAGAAAAGGCCAACCCTAACAAATAATGCTGAGATTGCCTAGTGGAATGCAGACTCGTTTCCTGCAGTTGTTTCCAGGAAGTGAATCGAATTCTTTTTGGCATTGTTGGTTGCTATGGTTTGGATATGTTTGTGTTCTGCAAAAATTCATGTGTTGGAAGTTGGTCCTCAATGGTGATGATGGTGGAGAAACTTTACAAGGGACAGCCTGGCGGAAAGTCCTTAGATCAATTGAGGAAGCGTCCACGGAGAGACTGAGGAACCCGTCTCTCTCTGGCTTCCTATTTTGCAAGGCATTCTCTTCTTCACCTGTGCTTCCGCCATATGATGCAGCCAGGAGGTCCCTCACCACAGCTGAGCTGAGCCCAGCGCCATGCCCTTGAACCTCAGAACTGTCAGTTAAATAAACCTCTTGTCTTTATAAAATCAGCTTGTCACAGCTATTTCATTAGCAGAAATGGACTAACATATGGGTCCAAAGAGCAAAAGGTTTGCGCATTCGCCCCAGGTTGACCCCTTTATTGGTTGAAGGTTGTTGGGCAGACACTAACTCCCTGCACCTCAGCACGTTGTGTCCACTCCCCCAGCGATGGAGAGGTCTCTGGGTCAGAAAGCAGAACAGATATCAATGTTTGGCGAGACTCGCTCAGGGAATGAAAGATCCGCCATCGTTGCAGCTCAGTCAGAGGCTCCGGAAAGACGTGAGTGACAACGGGCAGCAGAGGTTCTGCCGTTATCTTACTGAATAAAGGCACTTGCCTTTGGCATGATTTACAGTGATTTATAGCCAATTCTGCTTCAACTCCATCCCAGCGTATATTTTACAAAATAAATAATAAGGCATTTGGGCTCTTTTATCTATAAGAACTTCCATAGCAAAAAAGGGATCAATCTTATGTTCATTCACTTGTTAGTTGAAATCGTCACCAAATACTGTTTTTCAGGATATTGTAAAGGGAATTTCACTTGCATGCTCATTAGGGATGTATGACTTCCCCTGAAAACTAGCACAAAAAAGTCACTAAGTCCTGTTTTTTTTTTTATTTTTATTCTAATCTTTCCACAGACTATATTAGTCTAGCAATAAAGCAAATAGAGCTTTAAAAAATGTTTTTCACACTGATTATACTGTTATGCACTAAGTGGCTTTTGCCATACAATTCTCATATCTTCTATAGTCATTGCACACAACATCACACATGGACATTCATCACATTTTACAGGCTAGCTTTGTATGCTCACTTAAGTGGATACTTGTACGGGAGTTATCTGCAAATAGGCCACAAAGATATGTTATGCTCACTTATAGTGTTACATTTTTAAAATATATTCTACAAATGTTTTTCAGGGATTGGAAGTAAATATGCTCTTCTTTGTTATAAGTTAAATTCTATTAAAGATAATATTTTGATGACTATTTCTACTATTACGAGAAACCCATTCTGTACACTAAGTGCAAGAGGGAAGCTATAGTGACTGTGCTTTAGAAATGTAGCTAGAGGATAATGAAAGCCCACTGCCTGTATATACATATGAAGATTCTGCTGCTATTGCTAAGCTATCAGTCATCACAGACTTTGCCATATTTTCTTTCTTGCCTTCCTCCCTAGCACTGACATGCCATATTTAATCAGTTTTCTTTCCTATGGCCAACGACAAAGCATTTATTAGGTGTGTTGAAACTTAAGCAGCATTTTTTGCATTTTGAATTTACAAGGTTGTTGGCTAGAGTTGGAGACACAATTTACCCTCATTGAATAGAGCAAAATTAGTAGCCTACAGGGCAGCTGCATCCAGTGCCATACTAACATCATGTCAGCGACAACAGCACAGAAAATTACAATTAAAGTTTTCAGTAGCTCTCATGATTAAAATAACGTACAGTGTATAAAAAAGGAAAAACACAACCCTTAATGACAGATGATTTATTCTGCCATGCATCTATCAAGACTATTAATCTGATATAGTTCTGGCAAATTGGAGTTTCAAGTATAGCAATATGTGACCATTCACTCTACTTAACCGTAACAATTCCTCTAGTTCTGACTGTAACATTTATTTTTTCCTTGGTGCTATTTTCAAAAATTACCACATATTTTATTTTGAGTGTAGACCAATTCTATTTTGCCCTAGATCATTTTGGCCTAATTTAAAATTGAAAAAATAGAGAAATAAAAGAAAAAATAGAGGCAAAGAATGAAAGAAGGAAAGGAGGAAGGAGAGAAGGGATAGAGGCAGGGTGGAATGAAAGAAAGGCAGGAAGAAAGGAAGAAAATAAGAGAGAGAAGAAGGAAGGAAGGATGAAGGAAAGAAGGAAAGTGAGAGAGGGAAGGAAGGAGGACAAAAGAAAGGATACTTCTCACCAATCCTCACTGCAAACTGGTCAAGCGCAGAGAGAAAGCTCCAACTTCCCATTAATGTGAGGAAACATAAAGCTAGGAGAACAAAAGACAGATAAAGCAAGGAAGGTGGATGTTGAAGACAGTTTAGAATCTTTTAACTCCTACTCTTATAGACTGAATTTGTAGGCTCTTCGTCGTGAAAATATGCATAATAAGTATGTTGTATTTTAGCATAGATTCATTTCTCTGTAAAGTCAATACACTTAGATTAATATATTGTCAAAACTGAGCTCAAAAGATGATGGCCATTTTTAAATTCAGTTTTAAGGAAGAGGAGAAAGAAAAAAATAGAAGAAATACAATAGTGAAGCCCCCACCCCACCCCACCCCGAGATGGGATCCAAAGGACACTAGGATCTCCCTGGCAGCTCTGGAAGACTTCTGGCGAAACTTGGGTTTCAGAAGGTCGTCCATCATTTCAGAAGCACAGTGCTCCCCACTCCGCTCAGAAATCACTTGCCTGGACCTTGCAACCAGAGCTACTCGAGTGCTTTGAGAACTCACTGGCCCATCTACCCCTCACGTCTGCAAGGCCAGGGCTGCGATTACAGGTGTCCGCACAGCTGCATGCTCTTTTAAAACAACTTTCCTATCTCCTGCCGGTGCCTGTGAATTTAATGAGCGCACCTGCTGCCCTCTTGCTTAGTTAATTCATAGTGATCTTTCTGAACCAAAGGAAATTTCAGAAAAGCCTCTGTTCTTCAGTAATAAATTACCAGTCTCTATTTCGGCCTGAAAGGTCTTTGATTCATGTCATATTACTCTTACACTAAGCACTGATGACAGTGGACACAATTAGTTTCTCTAAGTAGTGTTGGGATTGGGGAACAGGAAATAGCCACTAGGATTAAATAAAATGAGAAGATCAATTGTCTGCCCGAATATTGACAGGTAGGAAACTAGTCATCCTTGACCTCAGACATGAAGCTTTTGTTCACTGCGAGTTAAAAGCACTAGCTAATAAAATTTTTCCCATAGTGATTGGCAGAGTGCAGTTAAAAAAGGTTACACACTTTGCTTTTTAAAACAATGTAAGGAAATGCAATGGAGCGAATATAGTCCTTTCAGCAAATGACACTGGAGCAACTGGATGTCCGTGTGCAAATGTATGAGTCCAGGCACGAACCTTATAATCTTAACAAAAGTAACTTAAAAATGAGTTGGTTTAAATTAATATAAAGATTATCAGTAAATAGGTTAGTTTGGGTAATATATATTAATACAAAATAAAAACCATAAAATTCTTAGAAGATAAAAGAACCTCTAGATGATCTTGAACTTAGTAATGACTTTTCAGATACACACCAAAGGTGCAATCCATGAAAGAAAAAATTGATAACCTGAACCTCAGTAAAATAAAACCTTCTGCAATGTGAAAGACTGTCAAGAAAATGAAAAGACAACCAACAGACTGGGAGAAAAATATTTGCAGCTGGGAGAGAAATATTTACAAAGGACACATATGATAAAGGACTATAATCCAAAATATACGAAGAACTTTTGAGTCTCAAAAATACAAACAACACAATTAGAATAAATAATGGGCTAAAGACCTTAACAGCTACCACGTCAAATAGATACACAGATACATCCAAGAAGATACAAACAAATACACAAAAGGTCCTCCACGTATTTCTTTGGGGAAATGAAAATCACAACACTGAGAAACCACTATTCATCTATTAAAATAATCAAAATTCAGAGTATCAAATGCTGGCCAGGATGTGGAGAAACATGGAGATCTTGGAGATCTTGTCTGTTCCTGGTAGGGATATAAATTGGTGCAACCACTTTGGAAGACAGTTCAGCAGCTTCTTATAAAACTAGACATACTCTCGCCATATGATTCAGCAATTATGTTCCTTGGCTTTTACCCTAGTAAATTAACAACTTGTGCCCACACAAAAACCTATGGATGTATCACGCTATGGATGTATTGCAGCTTTTCTCACAACCACCAAACTGTAATGAAAGAAATAAGAAAAATCACTGTGAGGTGATAGGACCTTAATATAAACTGAAGGAATAAAGAAGAATAAAGTTTTTAAAAAGAAGTGACAGAAAGAGGTGTGGGATTTTACGATTTTAATGTACCACTGAGGCATTTGTATGACTGTTGCTTAGGAGGCAGGTTAATGTACTATCATGATGGAACTTGGGGAAAGTTGTAACTTTATGTATAATTTTACTAAGAGGTTTGTGCAGGGATGTCTGCTGAGGGCATTGAATGGGATAAGACATATAACGGAGACAACATAGCAAGAGAGTGTAAGTGGCCAAGAAACTACTAGGGAATGAAGACTGCAGGGTACAAGAACAGAAAGAGCAGCCAAGAAGACACATGAGAATCAGTAAATGGCTGGGAAGATATCCAAGTTAGTGACTTTAAAGTACTCAAAGAAAAATCAAGCTGAAAGAAAGAGAGTCACCAGCGGTTATGTGGAGTTGAAATCCTCGATTTAGAGACCCAGAGGTCATTTGTGGCAGAAGAGAGAGTAATTTCAGTTTGTGCATTTTAGGAAGCCAAATCACACAGTGTTAGAATATGAGACAATCTGTAAGCATAGAATGATATTTAAAGAAGTGTCGTGAGCAATAACAAAGAAACAAAAGCATAGGAGTGTAAAGTTAAACTGAATCTATAACTAGGCGAAGAAAAAAAAAAAAGACAGACAAGCAAAAAGAGAGAGTAATTGAGAGTCAAGATTGCCAAAAGGAAAAAAAATCAAGGAAGAGTTTCAGAATGGAAGCCACCATTATCCTGTGACAGGCGGGAAGAAAATAAGGCTGAATAGAGACAAAAAGACAATTAAGTGTGCAGAGAGAGAACATGTCTATCAGTTCCGTGAAGCAGGATGGTGAGGACTAGGTGGCATAAATGACTCAAGAGTGGTTACAGCTGAGGACTGGAACCGCCAATGTCAGCTGCAGGGAGGACTCCTTAAGGCAGACAGCCTAAGCACTGGGATTTTATTTGAACTTAGGGACTGTTTTGATATTTCCTGCAAACCTGTGTAGTTCTTTGCAGTTTTGCCAAATATGATGGTGCACTAGCTCCTGCTCTTTAAATACTCTCGAAATTTCTTTGCCAGGGAAAACTAGATTCTGAAGCATTCATTTTGTTAGGTGATTCTAAAACTTCTTGCCCTCTTATCTGGGCTGTATAAATCCCTGACTCGTTGAAAATACACTGTTTCTTGTATTTTAAGCCCCACTTTCCTTCAGGCAAATGAAGTAATTATGAATACTGAAAAAAATCAGTATGAGAAAGAAATTGGATATACATTGATAAGATTATTTTTCTTTTTGTAAGAAAATTTTAATTTCATGAATTATATAAAATCTGTTTTGTAAAATCTTAGACTTTTCTAGTGAAATTTACATTTTATAAGATATATATATATATATATATATATATATATATATATATATATATATAAAGCCTTGTGAACAAACACATACAGAGATAGTTAACCTGCCGAATCAGTGAATAAACATTTCTTTGGTAGCACATGGTGGTGTTCACACAACAATTGGATTCCAAAATACGTGTCTTCAATGTTATATAAAAACATTCAGTTTGTGTAATGAACAACAATACTGCCAGTAATCAAAGAAAATCAGAATTGTCAACAATGAGAAATAATGTCTCCTAGCAACCAAGTTTCAATTACTCTTTGTTTGCTAACAAGCACTGAGATATTTTATGCTGGTAGCTTTATTCCAGAGAGTAATGCATTATCAAAGACCACGAGAGAGAGAAAGAGCTCCTGCTTTAACCAGCTTTGGTTTCCAATCAAACATCTTGCAATTAATTTTATTAATGTTTTAGACCTAATTTACTTTGAATAAGCCACAACTATGATTTGTTATTGTCATGTTCTAAAAGGAATTGTAATGTGGAATAATTATTTGTTTAAATAATGGAATCATTGGCATACAGATGATACTCCAACAAAGTAAAAATTTATTATCATTAATAATAAGATTAAACAAAATCATATCCCAGAGTAGATCCCAGGAGGACACTTTAGCTATTTTAGTTGAACTAGAAGTAATACTACTAATTAAGATATAACGCTGACTGTCACCGCAGTAGTCACAATGACCGGTTGCTAGTGCCTCATATAAACCCTCTGTTGACAATAACGATACGATATGAAAACACACCTTTGTTGAAATGAATCTGAATTATGAACATTGCACATCAAACTTTGGGAACAGTTTTATTCAAGGGATATGAACTCATCACTTTGTACCATTTAAATTTGGGAACTGATCATCGAAGCTGGGTTGTTTCAGTTGTTTTTCATCTGAATTTGGGTTGGACCTTTACCGTATACTCCCTGTTTTTTGTTTATCTGCTTGCGGATGAGGGGTATCAAACTCGGGGCCTTTCCATTCCCAGGCAATTCCTCTACCCCTGACCTAAATCCCTGACTGCACTCCTTGTTTTCAACCTGGAGACAGTTCAAGGCACCTCTACTGCAATTGCTGTGGCTGCAATGGTTTCTTTCAGTACTGCATTTTAGAAACCAGTCTCATCTGAACCTACTGAAGAGAAGGGGTTCATGGAAAAATAGCCACCCCAAAATAAATAAATAGAAATCTCAAGATTTTTTTCTTCAGCATTATTTTCATGTGTCTTTCTCTTTCACCACTTCCTGCACACCACGCACACACAAACACACATGCACACACATAATTAGAGGCAAAGATAATTAGCCAAAGTCTACATCAAAACTGCCAAAGCTATAGTTGTGAGGGAATTGAAAAAATGCTTTCAGACTGGTCATTTGGAGACATATATGTGTTTACCGATGTTTCACTTTGTACTTATTGATACTGGTATAATATAGGAAATACATTCCATGTTCCAGATTTGGTTTTATAACAATGTAGAGCTGTTCAAATTAGCTTTTGTAAATGTTCATAGTAATCTGTGTGCCTATTATTTGTATTATTTAAATAAAGGTGAAAGACAGGTGACTGGATTTAAATTTACTTCAATCAAATAAAATTCTCCTACTAAAATACAATAATGTGTTTTCTCATTTTCTTATTATAATTACTCTATATGAAACTTTAAAGACTTTTCTTCTCTCATTGCTTTATTTACCCAGTGCCAAAAATCTCTCCTTTTATGCAAAATTCTGAATTCAAAAAATTTGGTTATATTTGAACAATGTTTCTGGTGTTTTATTTCTTTAGTATTACTTTCCAAACAGAAGAAATAAATTGTAAATCTTATAATAGTACTTGAGATTATGTTTTAGCATTAAATTGTATTTTTCACCTTAAGAGTGACGGAACTGTGGCATATATACAGCCATATAAGCACACAGCTGAGAGGGGTTAAATATAAAAATCATGACACTGAGATTGCTTAAGTATTGGTAAATCTCCCGCTTAGATTTTTTAAAATTATTATTACAAAATATAATGAATAGAACAATGTAGAAGATGACTTAAAACATATTGTTTGCCCACTAATTATTTTTCTATATTTAAGAAAGAAGAGTTAATCTCAAGGCAAAGATTTAGTAAAATTCCATTTTTAGAATAAATGATAATTTCACCACCTTTGAACAAATGCTGTTTTTACAGAACTGAGACAAGGTTGACGTCAGCCTGTTTCTGAGCAAGAAGAGCTAGATTCCCAGCTTGCAAATTCCTCATCTTGTAGAGGCAATTCCATAGCCACCATTTTTTTTTAGAGTTTTACTGTGAAATTTTGCAAAGTATTTATGAGCTAACCATGACAAACATAAAACGATCTACCTCCCCATTCTCGAATGTAAACAAACATGAAAAGCAATCTTTTCTTTTCTTTCTTTCCTTTTTTCAAAATCACTTACACAACACAGAGAAACACTAGTCAAAGAACACAACACAAGAGATTGCCCTTCTAAACACAGTACGACTGGGTCTCAGGCAAATTATATAAATTTTGTATGTAAATTTTCACATCAGTAAAACTTGGGTTGCATGTGTGTGCTTATTTATTTCTAGATTCTTTTTCAAAGATTGTCTTTTATTTCTTCAAGACATGTAAATATTCTGTGAAGATAGGGAAAGGCCTAGAAGACCAATGTTGTGACAGTGAATTCTGTGTCTCCTACTGGCAAAAGTAGAGTTTTCATTAATGTGTCCAGGAGGAACACAGAAATGACTTAATTGGTAATCTTTTATTTTCCACCGTAATTCTGCTAAAAATTCAGAAGTTAATGATATAGGAACTTTACTGATATGAATTCTTTGTTTTTGTATTTTTACATTTCTTATAAACTGACCAGTTCCTAGTTGTACATATTTACACATAAGTGTGTGCATAAGCCAAAGCGCGAAATGTGTTTCTCCTGGGAAAGGGGTCTTACAGCAGAGCTGGAGCACACCATGCTTCTTCCCAGAGTTCTACTGATTCTCTCTGGAACCATTACCAGTGCCTTTCAGCAGGGCTGTCAACAGGGCTCAGATGGGGTCTTGAACTCCGGGGAATGAATGAGATATGCCAAATGAAGCATAATTACCTTATTGACGTCATTCTGCTTTCAACTCACATTTAATGGGGGAGCTTCTACTGCTTGAAACAGCAGGCCGTTTGTGACACATTATGCAAATGATAAGACTAATCTTTTGCATTATACATAAGAGTTGCTTATTGTGCATTAACTAATTTATCTGACTACGAAGGGGCTATGAATGCTGATTTTTATTAAGCTCTTCATTAAGTGAAAATGTAGGCATGCTAAGTGCATATATTAACATGTGCCTGTCTGTGTCAATGAATAAATATACACGCACATCTAGCTACCAAGTGACGTTCTTGTGGTGGTAGAAATCAAGTTTTTTTTTTTTTTTTATTCACATCAGTAAAATGAAAAAGTGAGAATTAAATAATCAGAGGAAAAAGACTTGTGTTGTTGAAACTCATCACATATTTTTATTATGGATCTGAAATTGCTTTCTAAAAACACCGAAGGTACAGTCTAATGTCAACAGTCTAAATCTTACATAAATTTCCTTTAATATACTGGGTTCTATGTCTGCAATTATTAAAAAAAAATAAGATGATGAACGATTGAACAAAAAGTTGAATTAAAACAATCACTTCAATTTCAGATACATTTGAGTACAATAAAAGAAAAAATAAAATGATATTTCATTAAATATGTACAAATTAACTTTGTGCAAATCTAGGCACAGACATGTCTAGAAAGACATGTGAATAATGTTTTATACAATGCTCACTTAGTTAGCATATTTCGTTAAGGAACATATTTGAAGCCAACACAGAATCTCCACACTGGCAAGACTCATTTCAGCAAGTTGTCTGGAATTTGACCACAAATTTTGCAACAGATAAGATAAGAAAAATGTCACAAGTTTTATGTGCTTCATGAATTGATATAAATTTGATTTATTTTAATCAGCTAATATGTATTAGGAATCCTATACATGCAAATTGTTACGATAGTTTTAAGCTTATTACTTTTAGAATCTTCTAGTAACACAGTTAACAGCTTCCAAATAGAAGGTGAGTCACCATTACTCTTACTACTATGTTTCACGGTATCAGGGTTATCAAAAATGAAATTAGTCTCTTTCCTTGAAGATATTAAATAGCAACAATGACTAGGCAACAGATGAAAGGGGCAGAGGAACCTTGTACACCCTTCTAACTTGGAACTTCAGCTCCCAGTTTTAGTTCATTAAAATTAATGGCTGATCGCTGTGTGTCATGCATGAGAATAACTCATTCCTTTATCTCCCAGGTAAACTAAAGCACATATTACTATACATGACACAAAACCAGCCCTGGGACTTGGCTCTGAGCCCAACTGAACTGCAAAAGTTTATTAAATTATTAAAATTTATGGGTTGATAGCACTCTCGAGCAATTTATTATAGCTGTAAACCATTTCTAAATTTTGAAAACACAATAAAGTTGATTTAATAATCCCCCTAATCTTATACATAACTTCCTCCAGAATTTTCTTCAATTATGCCTCATAAATTACAATTTATTGTGTATTAGAGAAACACTAAAAAACAAATACTTCATGAGAATTTCATCAGATTCATTTATTCTGAAACATTTGCCAGAAAGCATAACAAATTCACTTGTGACCCCTGTAGTCTGTGGAACTGAAGTTCAAATCAAAGTCACAATGGAGAGTTTCTTTGCCAAAGATAATAACTAAAATCTTCCCTTGGCTTCAGCCAAGACCTCAGCTTTAATGAATGCTGTGGCCAAAAGGTCAGGAAGGGAGAAAGGCTGTTCTGGAGGAATTCTCTCCAATCTCAAAATAGCTTGAATCACACAGCGTAGATAACCACCACCATCTCTTTACAGGACATTGTTAGACAACAGGTAGCTGAAAAGAGGGATCGCAAAGAGGTGGCAATTTCAAGGACATGCCATATCTTCCAGGGGGCAATAGATCTTCGACATAAGCAAATTAGAGTAATGATCTTTTAAATGAATATTCCACATTTTTAAAACTAGAATTTCCAATAGTTTAGGAATCAGAGACTTACTTAAAGCCTAATCCCTAGTTGAAGATATATCTAGAATTTTTTTCATATTTTAAAATGACTTGATTATAGAGAATTACCTACTGGACCCTGTGGAAACTATGACTTATAAAACCTTGTTTTCATAACAGAAGCAGACTTTTTTTGAAGTATTAGGGGTTCCTTGAAAGGAACAAAAAGAAAATATATTCATAATAGAAATATTCTCTATCTACATGAGGGAGGAAATACATAATTATGCCTAATGAAAGGCTGTATGAATTCAGAAGAAATACAGAATCCACATTCCTTAAATATCTCAGGCGTGTGCCCTGATGCTCACTTTAGGAGGCCGGAAGCTGAAACCTCTATTCAAGCAAACCTATCATTAACTCCAATTATGCTAAATCTGCAGCTGGTTATTTCCTGGGCTTCCAGAATCAGACCCTAAAGTCCGGCTGGCTCTGGGAGAATCTCTCAGGAACAGAGAATTCCTTCTAAAATGGGAACTATTCCTACTCAGGATTTGCACAGGATATATTTTTCTTAACGTGAGCAAGATCCCACCCAGGATTCAAAAGCAATCAGAGAAGAAGAGATAAAAACTTTTAATGGCTTAGTTATAATAAAGAACCTTTAACACATCTCAGATCACAGTGGGCCTATTAGTGTTAAAGTCAGAACTACACAGAAGACTGAGCTGAGCTCTTGCTTTCTTCTGTTCTTCTTCTTTATTTTGTTCTTGGTGCCTGGTGCTCTAAATTCATAGTTATAATATTTGCTATTAGAAGAGCATGTCCATCTATTTTCCTTTTCTCATGCCTGCACTGGAGTATTTAAACCTGCAACAAATATCTCCTCTCCCATCTTGGCCACAATATCATCAGGTAGACATCTAGACTAAGTTGAGCCAATCAAGTTCCTATTCCTAAAATAGAGTTAAGAGTGTAGGATTGAGATGAAAGGTCCTGAAGACTAAGGACTAAAGGCACTGTTCTGTGGGTCACTATACTCATCTGTGGATTATTCCTCTAATGTTCACAGCTGAATGTGCTGTTTGGAGGGAAGACCCATTTGGAAGTGGGTCACTGGGATGTGCCTTTGAGGGGTAAATCTTTTGTTAGCACCCTCCCCTTGGGCATTGCTTCCAGATTGTCATGAAGTGGGCAGTTTTGCTCCACCATATCCTTCTGCCATGATGCTCCTGCCTTGGAGTGAGCTGACCATGGACTAATACCTCCAAAACTGTGAGTCATGTAAACTTTAAGTAGACATATAGGAATGAAGCATCCAGAAAAAAAGCCAAATGTGTAGGATTAATTGATTTTGACAAATTTCTCAAGATAATGAAGTATGAAAGACGAATCACAGAGGAGAGAGAAATTAAAGAAGACCCACTTTGGCCCTTAGTGCATTCCATTTTTTAAAAAATCACTTTAAATTTGTCATAGACTTAAATGAAACAGCTAAAACTATAACACTGTTAGAAGAAAATAGGGAAAGTTTTAGTGACCTTGATTTTGACAAAGATTTCTTAAACAAGTGCAAAAAGTAAGAACTAAACTGGGAAAAGAAATCCCTTCATTTTCATCAAAATAAAATATTTGCTCTTTAACAGTAGCTCTTGTTAAAAGTTGATCCACAGACTGTGAAAAAATACTTACAAAAACCAATAGTCAAGAAATACAAAGTATATGTGTTAACATACACGTGCATATTATCATTCAGTTTAATAATAGAAACATATATTGTATAATTCTATTTGCATAAATTGTCTCGAATAGGCAGATCTCTAGATACGTAAATTAGTGGTTGCTAGAGTTTAGAAGAGTGGGGGACAGAAAGTAAGGAAAAGATAGTGACTCTAATGGGCACAGAATTTCCTTGCAGATAAAGAAACGTAAAGTGAGATGGTTCTCTTGCTCCTACTCACTCTCTCATGTACTTTCTTACTGTGGGATGTAATCTGCAATATTATGGTGGAGCAAGAAGCCCTCAGGAGACAGGGCCTTTGATTTTGGATCTCCTGACCTCTAGAACTATGAAAAATATATTTCTTTTATTTATAAATTAAATACATAAAATTAGAAGGTGGTTGTACAACTCTGTTAGTCCAATGAAAAACACTGAGTTGTACACTGAATTTTATGCTATGGAAATTATATATTCAAAGCTATTATAAATTATATGAACTTATAGTTAATAAGTATATTGTAAGGCAAGGTAAGAAATACTCAAGCACGTCACTTCTTTATTATTTTATTACATTTTAGCATCATTCATACTCTTGAGACTATTTGTATCTATCGTATGTGAGTGGGGGAAGCACAGTATGATACTGTGCTACTGCACACCTCTCCCTGGATTTAATGACACCATGTTGATAGTTTGGATTTGGCTCTTATTAGAGTACTGATGCTACAAAAAAATGACAAATACTACAAATCAGAGCTGTTTTCCCCTAAAGAACTGGTTAATCCTTTACCAGTATATACTTGTATTGCTTTTTAGTTAGACTCCATCCCCTCTGGGTCAGCATTCTGGTTGATGTCTAGATGTCCCCCCAAAGCCTCATGAGATCATATGTGGGGCTTTTAGAAGGTGATTGGATGACAGGGTACTTGCTGTTAGAAGGTGGGGCCTGGTCTCAGGTCGCTGCATCCATTACCTGGAAGGTAATATTTGCCTTCCCAGCTCCTCCTTTGACTCTCTTCTTCCTGTCTGCCGTGCCATGAATAGCATTTCTCTGCCATGTTCCTGTGTTGTGCTGTCTGGCACTGGAGCCATCCAACTATGGACTGAAACCACCACAAACCGTGAGCCAAAATGAACCTTTCCTCCTTTAAACTGTGGGAATTGTGCATTTTGTCCCAGCAACAAGAAAAGTGACCAAGACCCCCAGTCTCTAAAGAAGACCGCCTCTGGGAGTGGCAAAAGTGCTGGGGGAAATGGCGGAAATGGTAACTTTCTGTTTATCCTTGTGATTACAGAATGACGACCCTGGCAGGAAAGCAGGAAGACTTAGTAAATACCCGGTTCTTACACGTTTGGTGATGTCATTCTATTTTGAACAACTGTTATAGTCAAGTATGTATTGTTGCTAGATTACATAGTACTTCTTCCTATAGTCCCTTAATTTGTTATTCATCCGAAAATATCTGACATTATGAAAGCCACAGAATTTTTACAGTTTTACACCTTCATCTGTAGGAAGCACATTAAATGATTAAGTCCATAATTACCTTTTTTGCTTGTGTTGCACATTGAGAAAATAGGTGTCTTTGTTAACTTTGAGCTTTTTCTGTAAGTAGCAACATTTTAAAGTGTTTCGAGTCTTTGGATCTGCAAAATTTAAAACTAATACTTATATCTATTCCTGGAAGAGATTATTTTTGTAATCACCAGACCTATTTGGGTATATTGGAAGAAAATGAAAAATTAAAAAATAGGTGTTAAATATTTGATTTAGCTGCTGAGAATGATACCACTGAGTAACATATTGTTTCATATTTTCTTATTCTTGGCTTCACTGTCTGTAAAATGGGGTTAATAATGGCATCTACCATTCATGATTGTTGTGTGGATTAAATAATCTATTGTAAAAAATATTTAGTATAGCACCTAGCACTTAAAATGCACTAACGAAATATCTTCTAGTTAATATATTTTGCTGCCAAGATATAAATACGTAATCCTAATATTTACTCTGAGAACTCTTGGCAGATTTTGTTCCAGAATTGCACACCGTATTTACTCCGTAAGATTCATGATGTCAGTTTTCCCCATGCAATTCCTTTGCATGTCTTGGATATGTAGGCAGTGCGTTCATACACAAGATCTTTGCATAACTAGGGGGTTATTTGTACTTCAAGGCTTTCTGAAAAGGATGCTGTCCCGTGAGGTGCCTTTCCTCAAACACTGTAAAACTGCAAAGGAAGCTTCTCTTCCTCTCGCAGTGTTCAAGTCTTGAAGCAGTGCAGCCTTTTATCTTTAGCTGCTTACAAGCTCTCGGAACTCTTGGGGGATAATTACAATGTAATGCATTACAGCTGCTTGCTAGGTAATTTACTCAGCTGCTACCACCTGGGGAGATTAGAAGGGATTTCCCCTCCTGACACTGGGCCCCTAGAATTTACAGTCTTTTCCCTTTCTCTTCTCGTGTGGCATCAGTCTTCTCCCTCAGGGTTCACTAGGAAGTCAGCCATTTTAAAGCACACAGGTTATTAACTGAAGGAGGAAGTAGCAGCAAACAAACTCTATGCAGCACGGGTAAACTTTAAGGCCTTGTTTCTTGATATTTGGTTAAATCCAAAATATTATCGGGTTCCTCCCAGTCTACCATGTTTAGAGTCAGGCATCTCTCTCTCTCTCTCTTTCTCTCTCTCTCTCTCTCTCTCTCTCTCTCTCTCTCTCTCTCTCTCTCGTGAGCTACTGACCCTCTTTGGGGTCTTGTGATGACAAGATACATGGAAATCCTAGCTCCAGTACATTGAAATATCACCCTGTTAGAGGTAGTTTTTATAGAGGTAATGAAGGTAAGATTAGGTCACTAGGGTAGGTCCTAATCCAATGCAATTTGTGTACTTTTCTAAAAAGGGAAAAATTGAAGAAAAGGAAATCCATATGAACACATAGGGTCAGATCAGGGTACTCTATCTATAGGCCAAGAAATACCAAAAATTACTAGTAAACAGTGTAAACTAGGAGAGATGAATGGAACGGGTTTTCTCCAAAAGTTTTGAGAAGGAACCAACACTGTCAACATTTTGATATCAGACTTTTAGCCTCAAGAATGGTAAGACAATAAATTGTTCTCCTATCAGCTACCCAGTTTATAACACTTTGTTGTGACAGTCTTAGCTGACTAATACAAGAACCCACGAAGCCCTAGTACTATTTCTCAAAGTAATTATTTTAAATGAATAAAATAAGGCATATTAGATAACAAAGAAATCCAAATATATTAAAATACTGTTACTGTTTTCTCAAAGAAATTTGTTGATGTAGTCACATGTATACTTCAGTTTTACCATACTGAATAACAAAATTTAATGATTGCTTTTAAAAAGCACTATAATTTTGAAATATAGTGTGAAAGACATTTGAGATCTGCATCAACTCAGTAATATGCAAGTATTTGTGATGTCTACTGGTAATGTATATTGCTATTATTACTATTGCTAATTGTCTATATTCATAATTGAATGGAATGCAAATTCCTAGCCTCCCGAGTGCTGGGATAACAGGTGTGTGCCACCACACCTGGCCCAGTTAGAGATTAATAAAAACTTGAGGTATAGCTTATCTTTTTTCCAAACCTACTGATCACTTGAATTCCCTTCACGCCTTGGGAATAAGTAGATTTTAGTCTAACAACTTCAGTTGTTGAGTTGTTTCACTGAATTTTCCCCTATTAAAATCTGTGGTTAGTTGGTTTACTCTTACTTATTCATTGACAACTTGATCTCTAGTCCAAGACTATACTTTTCCTAGGTCATTCAAGTAAGATTTTCTTCTATCTAATTTCCATCTTATTCTTCAATATCACCCAGAGGTTATTCTCTGGGGCCTGACATTGATCATGAAAGTTGCTATCAAAGAGTTCCAGAATTGAGTATTTCCTTTGTTGTGGATATCAAGCTTCCTACTGAAATCCCCCAGGCTGAGCTTCTGCTTCACCTTTTGTTTCTAAATCTTCTGCTCTCACCTGAAATGTTTAAAGTTCAATTCTTACTGGTACCTATTAGGCTTGGAAAGATTCATGTTCACTTACCACATCTCATGTGTAAAGATGTGTTCTTTGCTCAGTTCTTCCCATTCTTACATCTTTCCATGTATACTTGTTCAGTCCCCAGCTCCCTCTAGTATGCAGTGAGTCTTCTCCGATTTGGATAAACCATACTCCAGTGAGAACTACATATGTGAAATCTTCAAGCTGAAGCAAATCGTGGTTTGACCATAATGGTCTCTGGGAATACTTTGACTACCTGCCCTGTAATCTCACTTCTGCTTTTACTTCCTGGACATGTCTCACTTTCACACGGCCCCTCTGGCTTTTGTCTATGGCTTTCCTATTCATTTCTTTGTATTTTCCTACAACTTGCATGTTGGTCTACCTAGCCATAATACCATGAAATATATATTTGATTCTCTATACTGGCCCCTATAATATAAAGTATAATTGAACCTCAGTGTCCACTGTGATGTTTCTGATGGGCTTCCTTTTATACCCCACCTTACATTTCTATCCCCATACTGGTAGATTCCCAAATGGATTATTTGTACCCAACTCCTTGGTTCAGGATTTGACTCTGTGGAAACTCAACCTAAAGGAGCTCGTTCTAGAAAGTCATCCCTAGGGATCCATTCCGGAATTGGATAGGTTTCAAACTTGATCAGTGTTCATAGTAAGAGATACGGTGAGATATCATGACATTCAGTAGCATTGTGATCACTAAGACTTTCATCTGTGGTCATGTGGAATAGAACGTAAGTGGAAGAGATGCACTGACTTACGCAATAGCCCTAGCATTTCATCTCTGGGAGTATGGAGTTAGCTGGCTATCATTAATGAAGTAATATAATAGACACAAATCAGTCAACTAGGTCAAAGTTAGTTTACAGTATAAAACCAAGTCATCCGTGGCAGTTTCAAAAAGTTTCTTATCCTCTATCGCAAGAGGTCAAATTGTACAGAAAATCAAGAGCTAATTTTGATTCAGAGAGTTCTAAAGTTTAAAAAAATGCTGACATAAAGCCCTCATGTCCTTGGTATAAACTATAGCCCTAGTTGAAAATTTACAAGCCAAACTGACGTATTTGGGTGCAAAACACAGAAACTCCAGAGTCCTCTAGCCCCTGTGTCATGGTAGAATTTACCCTAACTCCTTAGTAAGAAGAGCTGCTCCCCATCACCTGGAGATTCTACGGAGTCCTCACCGCCTCTGCCCCGTACTTTGGAATGTAATGCTTGTTTTCTCAAGATCTATTTTCATCTCTCACCTTTGCTTTTAGAGCAATAAGAATAATCATGCTTCAACATTGCTCAAGCAGGGTAGAACGATCCCAGTTGCTCAGAGAAAGGAATTATTCACCATGAGGAAGCTGTTTTACCTACATAATGCATGACAGGAGAACCCCGAAAAGTGAGAGGGGAAAATTTTGAGTGAGCCAGAGTGGGGAAAGGGGGTGTAAGTCTGGGTAGAAGACAGTTTCTTGATGTGGCAGTATTTGCTATACAGTATTTAATGTTAGGACAAGAATTGTCAGAGCTGGTCACAATAATGCTGGAGGATCCTTGAAGTTTAAAACAGTGATGGCCTAGTTTAAATGAGGGAGGATTGCTAGAACTTACTGACACAGTATCAAGGTCAATGTTAGCTGCCCTTTATAAGACATAGTTATTAGTAGGAGAGATTGCTATTTCCTAAAGTCAATGAGAAAGGATTTGAAATGGCAGACATCATCTGATGATATTTAACTAGTATAGGCAAGCTGTACATAATTACTATAATGGGTAGCAAGGCTGAAACCTCAAGAGAAGCCTTGGACCGGTAAGAGATCTATAGCAGTGGCTAATAAACCATTATGTTTCTAGGGGGAGATAAATGGGAATTAACAACAGTATTGCTTGAGTTAGGCAGTCCCCAAACTTCAGGAGATAGTGAGCAGAAGGCTGATATCAGTGGCCACAGTGGAAAAATTACATCTAGCCACTTTTCAAAACTCGTGCCTATCGATTTGATGGGAAATAAAGTACTTTCAATAAAGAAGCACTTGAGGCAATCCAATATATTGCCCATATTCTTATTGTTTCAAATAGCCATGTACTGTGTACCACAGCAAGTGTATCATAGGTAGAAAGACATACCCAGTTCTTTTGAGGGCTATTAGATACACAGTCTGAGGCAAAATCAGTATTATGACATTCCAAGTCTCACATGGCTTTCCTATTAGAATGGAGCATTACCCTGACTCCATCTCACTGAATCCAGGTGGTCTGCAGACCTTTATGGGGATGTGATTGTGACAGTGTATCTGGCATCTGGCTGAGTTCTTGTGTTGATTTCTTATGCTATGAATTAAGAGAAATTATAACACTGATCCCCACTTCTATCCTTCCATGATAATACATCAAAGAAGCAATATTGCACTTGAAGAGAATAATAAAAATGAGTACCACCCACACAGACTTAAATTTTCCCAGAGGAGAGGTTCCCAACTTATCCCAGTTTGGTTCATGGTATATTCCCTCCAAAAACTGTGAAGAACATGATAAATGATATTACATTACTACAAAATTATGAACGGAGAGACCCTACATGGGGCCATTGTTTTAGAGGCAGTATTTTTTTGCTTTGCCACTTATTCCGTGGCATTATTTTTCAAACCACTCAAAAGGAAAACCAGAAGCACTTCTTATTCATTAGAGATAAAACATAGTATACATTCCTGCTCATGTCCTAAGACCAGAGCGTTTTGTCACAATATAACCTTGGCCATCCTGACATTCCACTAAGCACTACACTGGCCCACTATATTCATAGCACCACGAAAACCAAATCTGATATAAGGAGATATCAAGTACATGCATTTCCTGAAGAGAACAGAAGAAACGAGGCCAACATGAATTTAGGGTCCTGCCATGTGGGTAAAGTTTTTAGAAAACTCTTATCCTGAGGCATACTGCAGTATTGCTCCAGAGTAAAGGACAAATCACTGCAACTTGCGCCTCTTACTGGCCTATGCTATTGAAGAGGCGTAGACCTTACTAGTAATCTTTGGTTTTTTGGAATTATGACATAACATACTTAGAACTACTATTCAAATCCTTTTATTAGCAACTCAAAAAGCTGCCAGTTTGAGTGGCATCCAGACCAGGAGAGGAATCAGCAGCAGATAATCCTGTATTAGTGTCATACTGTAATCAGTATTGGCTATATTGTAATAATAGATTCATGATGCTAGAGATAACTGTGGTGGACAAGGATAGCATGTGATATCTCTGACAGGCCCTGACATGAGCACTTTGCTATCAAAATCGTAGTGCAGATGTGCAAGGTTCTAAGTAAGGCCATGCCAACACTAGGAGGGAAGTTTAGCACATTGCCAGCTATCAGAACAGTTTCAGGAGAATCACCAGAGAGACTAAGGTCTTAACCATGGGATTGGAGAGGAGGCAAAAATATTTTTCCTCTATACTTCTTAAATTTTCTAGCTGTGATCCTGTAAACTAGATTGTTAAAAGACAGATTAACAGTCTAAAATCATATAAATTTTATTTATTAATTTTAATGTACATGAGAGCCCTCATAAGAAAAATGAAGACCCAAAGAAGTAGTGGGAACCACAAAATTATATACTAAGTTGGATAAAGAGTAATACATTGTGAAATTGTAGAGACAAAGGGTTTGAGTTACGGTGGTTGGAAGATAAGGTGGAAAAGTAGGAAGATAAAGGTGACTTTAACAAGGTTTGTTTCTATAGATTTCTCTTGGCTTCAGCTCCTGTCTCTGGTGGGAGAACATCTTTCTTCTGGTGTAGGAATGGTACTTTTCACATGTAAGCTTTACTTCCTGCTTTCAGGAAGGAAAAGGAAGAGAAGATCTAAGTGCCCTTCCTTCATGTGTGCTGCACCACAGAGACAATGGATAGCTAGATATGTATGTGCAATGTGAAATGAACAGTTACCACACTACAGCCCCACTTAGGGCAGTTCTTGAGAAGGAAGAGGGGAACATTTCCCAGGAGACAGAGCTTGAAGCAATAAACAAGTTCATTGACTCAGGTTGAACATAGAGATTAACTGAGGTAAATACACACAAACTCAAAGCTTGGCACATAGCTTGGTCAGCACTTTGAAAGGAACAAAATTGGATCTATCTACAGCCACTTCTGAATGCCTCACCTATTAGTGGTGGAGACAAACACTGAGCCCTTGGTACGGATCCATCTTTGAGGAGATCATCTAGCCACTTGGTAACATGTTGCATGGAATAAACACCCTCTACCAGGAAAAGGTCAAGGATTAATATGTACCCTGGGTATGGGTTTTCTTTCTCTGCTCACAGGGCCTCAACCAACAGTGCTACTCAAAAGCCTATGAATCATTTAAGAACATAGAATCTAATCTAAAATCACCATGCTTTCTTAGGCTCTAAACACAGAAAAGAAAGGGAACAAGTTTGTTATGGACACCATCATGCATCCCCTCCCCCATGCCTTGCAAAATTTTAGGCAATATGTAGGTATTAAATTGACATTTAATGCAAGAATAAAGGAAGTTGTCCTGAAAACAAATCTATTGAGGATACTGAAAAGTATGTCCTCTATAGACAAATTATACATTCCCTTGATCTCGAATGACAAACCCACTAAATCTTTCAGATGCTCTTTTCCAAGAAGGAGTGAAATGAGAATTTTAGTGAATTTACTAAAATAAAAATACATGAATTATAGCAGCAGGGGTTTAACACAAATAGGGAAGAAAGGAATTGGCTGTGAAATAATTTATTTCTTAGAAGAGAAAGAACGAAAATAACACTTAATTTCAACTCCTTTGTTATTGTGTTCTGTGGTGGACATACACTTGATTTGAGCAAAATGTGTGTAATCCTAAATTGTATTGCTACACCTAGATATTTAAGGACTTCATAAAGCACTGGATGTTATGAACTCTATTTGATCCAAAGAAAGTACAGTTATGGCAATTTATTAAAGACTGTGCTTGCTTGATGACCCTCAACAAAATTTATGAAAATTTGATCATATAAATTTATTAGTGCAATATAATCCCCATTCTTTTAAATTCCATAATAAAGCTAATCGCTTTAGTGATATGGCTTTAACAAGCATTTTTCTTGTAGATCTGCCAATCTTCAACTGCCATATTGCTACCTCTGCCACAGATCAGTACGCTTTGCATATTGTGGTTAAATAGTTGGAAATGAAAACATGCTCGGGCAGAGGGACAATGCACATATTGACTTGTCAGGTAATAATCTGATTATGTGCAGTTTGGTAGGGAGGTTTCTAAAAACACAACTTTATGAATAGACAGAGTAAAGTATATAAATTATAATACATAAAATTAGACTAACGATAGATACTACTAATGAAAACAGTATAAATAGCTGCGGGTGCAACACTGTCAGCTAGTTACTATGCTAATGTCTCCAGGCTATGTGTTCCCTCTTGACAATCTTCTCCTTCTTATTCAGCTTTGCTCTAACACTCCTTAGCTCTCAGTCATTTTTCTGTGTCCGCCTCACAAAATTTCAATTTGGATGAATACTTCTGGCTACGTCCTCTGTTTCTGTGTCAAGATTGCTGAGTATTTCTGGAAAGGGGCATCACAACAGCTGTGATCACAATGTCAAGGCCTTTAACATCAGGTGGGACCAAGCAAGAAAGAGACTGACACAATGGACAACGCATCCAACGGATTCTTCCTCAAAAAGTTACTGAAAAATATGTACCAGTGAGATAAGTCTACAAATCAGGAACGAGAAAGCCCAACCAGCCAGGTCACAGAGTGGGGAGTACAAGAAAATAGCACAGACATGTCAGAGAAAGCACCCCATTCAGTGACTTCGTGTCCAGGCTGGAGCAAGAAGAAGGGGTGCTGTGGGAGTGGGTCTCCCGTGATAAACAGTGAAATTGACAGCTTTCTTGGAAATCAGGAAAATTATTCTAGTGTTTGATAGATTTGGAAAAAGAAGGAATTTTAAAATGTGAGAAGGCTGGAGATGTATCTCAGTGGTAGAGCACTTGTTTAGCATGCACAATGCCCTGGATTTCACCTCAATAAAACAAACAAATAAACAACAACGACAACAACAAAAGAAAACAAAAAAAAAAAAAGGAAAAAAGCCCTTACAATGTGAATGAGAAGTATGTGGAAGCTAAGCAAACTGAAAGGTCAATTATAAACTATACGGAAAATTAGTAGGTAGATAAACAGGAAATATATGAATGTTACTTGACTCAGTATTTATACAACCATAAAATAGAGTTATTTGTTTAACTAAAATGGCTCATGTATAAATAATAGAAGGTGAAGATAGAAAATGAGGCTATGTGGTTAAAAAAAAAGGTAAAACTTTAGCAGGGAATTAAGGTATTATCTAAGCCAGATAAAGTAATGAATAGCAATATAAGGCTATTTTAAGAGAGATAAAAGCAAGAAAAAAACAACAAAAGGAGATGAACACAGAGGTTTAGAAAAGAGTAGAACAGGCAAACGATGTTATTCCGTGGAATAATATAATAAGATTTGATATTTGAATTATATGCAATATTGATAAAAGTTAAAAATTAAATCATTATGGGTGTATTGTGAAAGTGGTAGACGTTTAAAATCATATATTTTGAGGTCAGAGACCATGATTATTTTGTTTCCTTTGGAGTCAATAAAAACACTAATTATCATGACCTGGATGGAGGTAACAAAATACGTCAGACAGTGGCTTAAACCATAGAAATTAATTTTCTCACAGTTCTGGGGGCTGTAATTCTAAGATTAGGGGTCCAGCATTGTTAGATTCTGCTAGGACCCTCTTCCTAGCCTACAGATTGCTACTATGTCCTCACTTGGCAGAGAGACAGACAGACAGACGAAGACAGAACAAGCTCTCTGGTGTGTCTTCTAGATCACTAATTCCATCTGAGGACCTCACTCTTACAACCTCATTTCACTGGAATTACCTCCTAAAGGCCTTATTTCTAAACATCACTTTGGGTATTCGGACCTCAACATATGAATGATGTGGACAAATGTTCAGTCTACAACATTAACAAACAGCTGGAGTTCAGTCAGTGGATTCTCATGCATGCTGCAGTTACTTTGTGCAAGTACCAGTCTTCCCACTTGATACAGAGTAATTCTTACTACCCTGGCCCCTGTCCCGACTTCCTCTTTGAATCGCTGAGCTTTTTTAGCAATTCTTTGAATTTACTGATATTCAATTCAAAGCTTTAATTTTGCTCCAATAGTCAGTTTCTATTCTGATCCAGTACTCTCACAGATATACAAGTCAAACTAGAAAATGCCAGGATAAGTTGTAATTCAGTAGTCATTACTATTCAGATTTATTGAAGATCAAATAACCAAATGGTACGCATTGCTTCCTTCCCACATCTTTCCTTCAGCTCTTACTGTTCCCTTTGCTGGCTTTCAAAGCTCCAGACCCTCATTTCTCCCTTCCTGCAAGAATGAGTTAAAATGCTTGTTTCTCTCCAAGGTTTTTCCTGAACATTTCTCTCCTTCCCAGGACTAGCATAACTATTTTAAATAAGATTGACATGGAACATTTCACATGCACTTTGTGGAGAGGTTATTTTTGCATACTTCTTGAAATTATCAAGCATATACAGGAATATTTTAAAATACAGCTATGAAACAGACACTTCAAAAATGTGAAGATGAAGTGTGAATATGTTCTTTTTTATTAATCTGCACATGAAAATCATTAGATTTACTATGAATCACAAAAGCCCTTTAAAAGAAGGTTGCAAAACACCGGTGAACAGATTATGTTACCATTTCTTTTCAGACTGCGTGTTGGGGTAGAAAGAAAATAAAAGGCTTGTAACCAAACATGTGGATTCAAATTTTAATGCACTACCAACAAAAGAAAACCACAGAGTATTAGCTTTTACATCTGTAAACTTGGTAATAAGTGGTGTTATCACTATTTTGTTGGAAAACAAGAAATGTAAAGTGCCTAAAATATAGTAGATTTAGAGTAAATGGTAGCTAATTCCCTGCAGTATTTTTAATGCAAAATAAAAATATGTTCAAAGCAACTTATTTCCACACTGTATTAATTAGGGCTCCTTGATTTGTTACAACAACATAAGTTAAAATAAGCTATATAAGAATCAAGGAGGGAGGAGTATAACTCTCATTCAATAAATAACCTCTGAGTACCTCTATAAGCCAGGCACTATGTGAAGCCTTGGAATACCATGGCAACAAGGCAAGTATGTCCCGTGTGATAAGGTAATTCATAGTCCATATCTCAAAGCAATCAAGGTAAGGGTATAGGAACGCTCAGCAAGGGCTTAGAACCAGCATTTTAAAAGCATCAAGGAGCCAGGGATATCACTTAGTGCTTGCCTAGCAAGTGTGAGGCCCCGAGTTCAATCCCCAGCACAAAAACAAACAAAAATCAGAACTCTGGTGGAGTGCCCTGTTTTCCATCTCTCCTCTTTGCCTATCTCCTTTAAGTTTGCAGATAAATTTTTTCCACTTTCCAATACATCACAGAATTTAACTACTCCAAAGTGTATGAACTGCTCTGTATGGAGTCCCTCTCTCAGTGTATTGGGGCCACAAGAGTCTGGCTGGCCGAGCTTGGGTCAGGCATATACTGCTCCAATTGCCCATGGGAGGCAGGTCATGGCAACCAACACTGACTCAATCCTGTGGATTCTGAGGGGAGAATATGAAAAGAAAGGAGTTCTTTGTGGTTGGAGCAGGCATAGCCATATCATTTTGAGCCTAGTACTAGAATTCCAAAATGGTAATTCACTTTCTCAAGGTATAAAATTTGATAAATTATACAATTCAATAGCCTGGGAATGGATTCAGTTTCCATCCTCTTTCAACTTTGCTAGTACTGCAACAAGAAATGCCACCCCTGTTGGACATTTTTAGCTACCAATTAATTCTAGCCTAACCTTATAATAAGTTCTGGGAAAGACTAAAGAATCCAAATATGACTAACATTTCCCAGACACTGTGCTTCGACACTTTTGCATGTATTTTATCTAGCAGGTTACTGCACTCCAAGTGACATTCAGGGCCAAGTTACATAAATACAAGTACTAATATATTTAAAAGTTAACATTTATAGTGCTTACTGTACTGCTATTGAATGAAGCATCACCAGGAACCAGAATAATTGAAATAAGTGTAACAGGAAAGGTAAAATATAATATTACTCTTGAAAAGTGGGTAAGTTTAGTGTACCAATAGAGGAGAATGAGAACATTTAAGGGAAGAGAATACTCTTGAGCGAGAGTACAGAGATGAGAATATACACATTTTGGGGCTGCGGAAGAAGGAAATATGAGAGATTGTAATTGAAAAAGCAGAGAGGGCTCACAGACACGCATGCATGTGTGTTAGAATTTAGACATTCAACTAAGATTGAACATCTAAATGAATTCTTGTTGTTCAGCTAAGTCATATTGCATTCAAAGTATGGTGATATGTGCCTTTGCCAGCTCCTGGTGGTTTTTCTCAAGTTTTGTACAGACTATAAAAGCTCAAAGTTTTCTTATAATTCGGAAATGTTATTGGAAACATGTGGCAATATAAGTGGCTGGGGCTGCAAAGTGTGTTGCCCCTTTCAACCTGTTTGTGGGTTAAAAATAGAAGAAACTGATTTCAGACAAAGCAAGAGCCCTTTCCAAGAAAGTAAGAAAGAGTAAGCATGTCCTTATATACCAGCTGTGTAAATTATTGCTGTTAAGACAGACCTTCAGTCTTGGACAAGAGGGAGAAAAAAATCAATATTAATCCACTCATACTTGTAATGGAAGGATGTGGTCATATAAAGTATTACTGGCTAGCACAGGATCACAGCCTGAATTTGAAGACAGATGCTATATGTTTGCTATGGAAACAATAGACCGTAACATTGTATTTGATATGGAAAAATCAATCACAGCAGTTACCAGCCAGAAACTGCTCCACTTTGAAGCAAGAATACAAAGTACCTCGAGCACTTGTTAAACAGAAAAGCCTTCATGATTATTTAATCACTTGAGAAGCCAAACCAATTAAAATATCATCTGTCGATACTTTTCGTAGGATTTGTTTTCAGGAATAATAAATTACTTTTTGAACCTATTGTCTTGACCTAAATGATGACAATACAGAAATAAAAACCATCAGGACCAGATGTACATTTTGCAGCAGGAAATGGTTTCGGATTTTATTTGGAACTACAAAAGGCCAAAGTTCCTTCAGGCACTTTTCTGGAATCTATCACATAAAAATCCAAGCTTACAAAGGTTTGGCAGTGTGCATCTGAATCATCAAATAACAACCAGAGTGTACAAAGCCTCCAGGCTTCAGGAATCTGGTAGGAATTCATCTCTGGCTGTGACCACACACATGTGGTGAAATGGTGCTCCACTGGGAGATTCAGAGGTTTAATTCCCAATGGTTCACAGGGAAGCCATGGAGTATTTTCAAGGTGACTGGAAAATAGGCAGTTTAGACCAGAGAAGGCAGGAGCTTAGTCTGAAAGAGAGGTAGAGGCATAGACTACCTTCCCAAAGGGGCTAAACTTAAAATCTAAGGTAACAACGAATTGCTTTCTAAATGTTTAAAGTAAGAAAATGGTACAATGAAACATGTATTTCAGAAAAAACAGCTGTGGCAGCTATATGAATGATGGAATATAGAAGGAAGACTCTGGAAATAGGAGCCACATTCCAGGACATCAAGCAAGGACAGTTATTTAGGAGGAAGGTATGGCACAGTTAGAGCGGAAGAGAGTAGATCAGAAAGAATTCACGTGGGTTACAGGGTAAGGCATTGAAATGACATCGAATTTTTTTTCTCTGTGAACCTTGTTACATATTAAGGCCCCCTGATAGATTTGGGAAGACAAATAATGATATTCATTGCAAACAATACTAATGGACTTCTATGACCATTGCAGAAAGTAAGTGTTAGATGTATTTGAATTTTGCTTTAAATTGCTGCTCATTCTTTTACTGCTTAAATCTTAGGAATATTACTTAACATGACTGAGCTCCATTCTTCACCAATTTTAACAATTGGAAAGTAATCGTTGATACTGTTATTGAAAAAAACAAATGACATAATTAGTCACATAACTGCCTTGTGTTAAAGTAGATGTTAAACAAATAACAGTATTATTATCAGTAAACCTCCATTTTTTAAAAAGCAAATAATGTATTTTAAGTAACTTTCTAAAAAAGCATGCAATTTTGAATCCTCTAAGTATCAACAGTTTATTCTTTCTAAGGAAATGAAATATTTTTTCCTCCATGAGTTACATAAATATGTAAAAAGTACAGAAGTTAAATATTTTCATAGTATCTACTTGCAGCAGAATACAGTTGAAAAATAGACTCATTCTCCTGTGTATGAAATTATTTCCAATCTGTAATATGAGATGAAGGTGTCCCATCCTCCCTTAAACAACTTGGACTGTCCAGGGTTTGTGAGGTCTCATGGAAACAGGTGGGTCTTAAAATTTAAGAATGTTCACATATCTCCAAATAGTGTCTCATCTATCTTATTTATTTTTCATGTTTTACATTCTGCAGAAAATCAAATAAGAAAAGGCAGTTTCCCTCTATTTATCTCCTATATGTATTATCAAAACATCTTTGGCTATGAATATACAGTCTTTTTAATGTAATTTTTGGTGAAAAGAGAAGCTGTCACTTTCTACCAGTGGTATGAGAAAACAGATGTTTAACAACTTACTCTTTTCTCCTTTCCTGGTTGTTATTTTTCTAACTTGATTTGCCTGAAAAGTGTGCTATATTCAACAAAATGTTTCTGGGTCTGTAGAAAATATGATTAGTGTCCAGGTCTACAACTGCTGTATGATTCTTTTCTGTATCAAATATGTCTAAACCTTAAATCACAGCTTATTCTGAATTAATGCTACCTGTTAGTCTCTTACATAATATGTCTCCTTTTTCACCATTTTACCAATACAGACGCATTTAAACCATGTCTTTCATGAAACATAATAAGGAATTTCCGTTAACATTTTAATGCTTTCTGTAGTAAATCTAATGCACCTAATTGAATAGAGTTTGTGAAAATTAATTTGGCAATCTTCAAGCCTCTCAAATCCATCTAGAGTTGTGCTAGCTTATATCACAGAGTAATTAATTACAGTTCACTGCCCATGCATGATACTATGTCTCACACGTAGTATTATATAGACACTCAAAAATAATTAATTATTGAAAAAAGAGTGAAGTGTGATGTAGTAAGCATAATTCATGTGAATTGCTTACTCCCGTGGTTTAAATTTCTTTGTCTATAAAATAGAAGTAACAATAATACCTACCTCAGTGGTAACGGTGAGTTTAAATAAATGAATGCATATATATTGTTTTGTATAACATATGTCACACAGTAAGTGCTTAATAAATATTAAATTTTATTCTAGGTTCAATTAATACTGTCTGCTAGAAAAAGAATGTGAGCTGCATTTGAAAAATAAAAAAGAAATTAAGTAAAATTAATTTTGAGAATATACTTAATATTATTAGAGATATTATTAACGTGTAATCAATATCAAATTTATTCATGAGTTATTTTATATTCTCCCTTTCATGCTACATATGTAAAATTGCTGTGAATTTGCACACATACCATATACCAATTCAGACTGGGCAAATTTCAAGGGCTCACTTACTACATGTGACAAATGGCTACTGATTTAGACTTCCTAGATCCATGTACTTTTTTCTGTTTAGACATGAGGGATACATAACTCTGAGACTTTTTTTATAAATGGGTATAAAACCTTCAAAAAGAAAAACTGTATCCTGCGTGCTCATAATTTACTATTTTCTCATTCACTATCCTTAGAAAATAATAGTTTCAAGTAAGTGAGTAATAAGAATAATATTGTTTGAATTTAGCAAAAATAATTATCACCATATCTTTTTAGTGTGAAGCCTGCCATTATTTTAGAAAAAGCATCTTTTGAAATTAGTAAACATAGATGGAATTTTTATGGAAGCTTGCTGTTCATGGAATCAAAAGACCCATGTAGTGTTCAAAACAGTCTTTGAGTATGTTTAAGAAAATATATTTCTGTTCTCATGGTACTGAAGTAGAAAAGCTTCCCTGAGACACACCCAAGTCTGCCTGCTGAAGGAAGGAAGGAAGGAAGGAAGGGAAAGGAAAGGAAAGGAAAGGAAAGAAAAGAAAGAAAGAAGGAAAGAAAGAAAGAAAGAAAGAAAGAAAGAAAGAAAGAAAGAAAGAAAGAAAGAAAGAGAAAGAAAGAGAAAATCCTTCCATCTTTTCCATCTCCCTACATGAGCTGATTTCACAAGCTCTTTAAATGCTTTATTTACTATTCATTTTCAGCCTTTGGAGAAAAACTTGAAATATTTATTCACAGGATATTACTCCTTTAAGATGATTCTTAAGCCAAAGATTTGGTAAGTGGCAGAAAAAAAAAAAGTGTCTGCAACAGTCAGTGTAATTATTATCCCTGAAGTTGCATTTTAAAACATTTTAATAATTAAAGGACTTTTCTGCAAAAACAGGAAAGATCTAAGCGGATAAAGAGACTCAAACAGCCAGGGAAAGAAGGCTGTCCGGCTGTATGTGTGTACAGACTCTTAATTCTTACATAAAACCCAATAACATTAATCATGTCTGTAAAATGATACCAGGACGACAGTTCTCACTCTGCCACCAGGTGTACAAGGAAGCAGCCTCCAGCCATAACTCACCACTGGTAGCCAACAACTGACGGCCATGGGTCCTCTGTCAGATGCTGACAATTGAATCAATACAAAGACACAGAAGTTCAATCAGAACCGACACCACTGACACGGCTGGCCTTTGGGGACCCGCAGAAGCGTGGAACTGCTTTTCCATGTTAATTTCTCTTCACTACCCGTGAGGTTAGCACCTTCTCTGGCCCCTGTTAATTAAAAACCTCCACCTACTAAAGTTCCCTGCCAGGCGCTTCCCTCCGTCAGCCTATTCTGCTGACTGCTAAGAGAAGAGAGACAGGGAGGAGTGCTCTGAAGCTGAAAGGGCTACGATGGTAAACCTTGCTCTTGTCCTCCCAGCTGTGTGCAATCAAATAGCTGTGGCTCATGGGCCCCCACACATTTTAATTATGAACTAACAAAAGCATGAGGTGTCAAAGTCAAATAGTGTCATTAGTTAAGTAGTCAGGAAGGCAAATCTATAGGTAGGTAGACAGTTTCCACATACTACTTTCTGGCGTAGCTTTAGTTTGGAATTTGTGAAATGAATTTTAAACACACACACACACACACACACAGACACACGCAGGCACGCACGCACACGCACACACACACACACACATATATATTTGCTAATTCAGATTAACACATAGAGTTTACACTCTTTTCTATAACAGAGACATTTATTTACTTCCTCATATGCTCCAATCAATATTTAATGTCAAAATTGATCGTAAGGACCAGTTTCCTTTGTGTCTGTGCAAAACTAATATATGATAAGAAATATTTTAACTTAAAAACCGGTAGCTAGCTCCATTAATAGCAGGTTAATAGCGAATATGATCACTGTCATAGCTAAGTGTTCAGGTTATTCCAGATTGGTTGTTGACTAAACATATATTTATTTATTTTAACCACAAATGTGGCAATATGTGCAAACAGTACAGGACCCCACATAAGAAAATAGGAAAGTCTGATCCACCAACACTGTCTATCCTTGCTGTCATTAATTATAACTAACTTTTAGACTTTTCCACAATTTTAGGTTATATGTCTTTATAAACACACATGTAAAATATATGACATTGTCATTACTTACATAATAAATCATAGTGTTTCTACTTGCTTTTTGATTTAATAACATCTCCAGGAGTTGATTCTATGTAGATTGATCTTATTTGTTGAACTATTATATGCACATTGTTGAAAATTATAATGCATGCTTACCAAAATTGACATTGATTCACTGCATGGACTTATGAATTTCCTGGTTTTTTTTTAATATTACAAAGAATACTTCAATAAAACATGCCTTTACATGCAATGCCAAGTATTTTACTCCTAAGTAGAATTGTTAGGCAGATACTGTAAAATTTGACAAATACTTTAAAACTGTTCTCTAGAAAGTCTTTAACAATTGTGTTTCCTGTTAAAAGGTAAAGGCTGCCTATTTCACTATATCTTCTCCAACCATGCGTATGTCATTTGCACATTCAGAGCTGGTTGTGGTTTGCAAGACTTTACTTAAGATCTGTGCTATTTAATCTTAGTCATATAATCTTAGCCCTCTAATGTTTCCATTATATATAAACTGCTATGTTAATATCAATACCTAACATAAATCGTATTTTCCACTCTCTATCCAATATATAATAAGTCATTGCTTCTCTGTTTCTCCAGTTTTCCTTGCAGTCAACCACTGAGCTAGACTTATCTTTGATTTATATCTTAAATTGTTCTTTTTCTTACTTATCAACGTTTAATGGCATATATTCATGTTTTCTATGTTTTTAAATTCAGCATTTTCTTTGATTTCTCTTACCTGAATTACTATTATTGAAATTTCTTACATTATTTTTTCAGGGAGAGATTATGTCAGGTAAATTGACTAATCTTTGGATGCCCAAAAGAGACTCGTTTTAATCTCACAACTGGGTGTTCCTTGGATTAGACATAGAATATAGACTAAAAATTCCTTTCGTGGAGTGAGGCCAGCCTATGAAGTTCCAAGTTCTCATTCTCCAATGGAAACAGCAAGTAAGTAAATATACAATAAAATAGCTTTGCAGGAGTCAAAGATCTGCAGCAACTAAGTTGAACACCCAATCAAGAAAAGGCCACACTCAAGTTGATGGCAAATTTTGTGGTGGGTTTGCTCACATTTACCTCACTTCCTCCCCAGAGCAGCGTGGCATAGTTAGGAGAAAACTGTTCAAATCTCATTCTTCAGTGGAAGGATAAAGCTAGAACATGTTTGCAAAATTCTAGTCTTTGTATAAGTTACTTGAGAGACTGATTTCTGTAACATTTGACTCAGCTCAGACAAGATGAGGGCACATTTAGAGTCTTAGATGGCTTAGAGTTTGGAAGCCATCTAAGATTGTGACACATGAAAACTTCAGGAAGATTTCAAACCTGAAGACATCTTGGGATATTAGATTTGTGTTAATCGGCTTTCCGTTGATATGACAAAATATTTGAGAATAACCACTTAAACGATTAAGGTTTATGTTCACTCATGGTTTCAGAGGTTTCTTCCTACAGACAGCTAGCTCCATTGCTTTTAGGCCTGTGGTGAGCAGAAACATCATGGCAGATGGGTGTGGTGGAGGAAAACTGCCCACCTCATGGTATCCAGGAATAAGAGGGAGAGAGAGAGAAAGAAAGAGCGAGAGAGAGAAGAAGGTGCCAGGGAGAAGATATAGCCTGCAAGGTCACGCCTCCTTGACCCCTTGCTCTCAAGTAGGCCACGCATCTCCAGTTTCCCTTACTTTCAAATAATGCCATAGAATTATGATTCCATAAATGGATTAATCCACTGATGAAGTTAGAACCTTAAGGATCCAATCACCTTCCAAGGTGATTTAGAACCTTAAGGATCCAATCACCTTCCAAGCCTTTTGGGCAACATTTTCGACCCAAAGTATAATAAGATTGGAAGTGGAAAATACAACAGATTATCTAAAGTTCCAAGTAGCAGAGGTGAAATTTCATCAAACTACGCCATCTAAAAGCATCCTTGGAGGCTGGGGATTTAGCTCAGTGACTAGAGTGCTTGCCTTGCAAGCACAAGGGCCTGAGTTCGATCCCCGGCACCACACAAAAAAAAAAAAAAACCTTAAAAGCATCCTTGTATATGAGAAAACTTAAAAAAAGCACACACACACAGAAGATACATGACCAGAGAAGACCTTAAGCCTTATTGTTAGTCTCCTCCATACTGAATCAGTGTGCAAACATTGGAAGACATGTGTTTTTGCCACACCGATAGCTCACTTTCAACAAAAGATAATGAAGCATGCAAAGAAACAGAAAATCAAAGTCCATTAAAGGAACAATATGAGTCTCCAAAAGCTACCTTAAAGAAACACAGGCCTTTGACTTACTGGAAAAAGAATTTAAAATGATTCTTTTAACTATGTCTACTGAACTAAAATAAAATATGGACTACTAAGAGAAATTAGAAAAACAATTTATGAACAAAATTAGAATATCATCAGAGATAGAAATTACAAGAAAAGCAAACACAACTTAATTAAAAATTTTCATATGAGAGGTTCAATAGTAGGCTTGATAAGGCAGAAAGAGCAATGAACTGGAGGAAAAGTCATATGAAATTAACAAGTCTATGCAGAGAAGAACAGGAAGGAGAAAGAGAAGAAAGAGGAAGTGGAGAAGAAAGAGGAAGAGGTAAGTAGAACCTATGACCATTAATCATGTCTACTTGGCTGGGTTAAGAAACACCTATCATATTAGAAAAGCACATTTCCGGGTGTGTCTGTGTATGATTGCCAAGAAGGCCAGCAAACTGAGGAGGGAGATGTCATCCAGTTTGCATCCTAGACGGAATAAAAAAAAAGGAAAGAAGAAGCAAGTGTACCATTTTGAAAGCTCCAGTCTGGAGTTGGTGTGCCCTTTGCTGACTTCACTCTCGGACCTCCCACTTTAGGTTTCCAATTCCTCCAGCCTTCCAGTGAAGATTCAGTCTAACATCAGGAATGTTATAGTGAACTTACAGGCCCTTGACTCTGAACTGGGGCTGCATCCTTCATCCCTCTTGCTCTGAGGCTTCTGCTTTCATGGACTGAGTGGCTACTGGATTCTCCACCTTTCTAGTATGCAGACGAGCATTGCAGATTCTCCTATCTCTGATCTTGTAAGTCTGCCTAATAAATTCCCTTACATCAATATACTATATTTTCTATTAATTCTGTTCTTCTAGAGTATATTAACTAATATGGAACATAAGAGACTTACAGAATACCACCAAGCAGACAAATATACATATTATGAAAGTAACCAAAGGAGAAGAGAGAGGAAGAGAGTTTACTTAAAGGAATAATGTCTGAAAACTTCCTAAATTTGAGGAAGAAAGTTGATATAAAAATACAAGGAGCTCAACAACTCCCAGTAGGATAAACCTAAAGATACCTATACTGAGGGACTTTTTAATCAAACTGTCAAAAGCCAGCACAAAAAGGCAATGTTAAGAGTTATGATCATTATGTATACAATGTACCAATACATGTTCTTGGTAAAAATAAAAAAAAAAAAAAGAGTAACAGGACGAAAGAGGAAAGAAACCTGTTATGTTAATTGACAAGACTGATTTTTCAGCAAAAACTTACAGTCCAGAGGGCAGAGGAATGACATACTGTATTTAAAGTGTAGAAAGAAAATCTGTCAACTAAGAGTACTAAGAATACTGTAGCTGGTAACATTCTTCTTCAAAAATGGAGAAAATTTTGAAATATTTCCACATAAACAAAAGTTAAGGGAGTTATTTACCTTAGACCTGGCTTATAGGAAACACTAAAGGGAGTACTTCAAATCGAAATGAAGTGACACTAAACATTACCTGGAAGCCATATGAAAATCTAAAGTCTTCTGGTAAAGATATACATAGATATAGACATATATTATTGTAATCTGGGTTCATAATTCTATTTTTATAGCAGTTTAAAGAGGAAAGCATAAAATAACTATAAAGTTGTACAAAATATGTAAAGATACCACTTGTGGCAACAGTAATAGGATATAAAGGAGGCAGAGTGGCAAAGTGGTAGAATTTTTATATGAAATTGAAGTTAGTATCTACTTAAAACAGTTATAACTTTAAGCTGATTTATGTAATCCCCATGATAACTGCAATAAAATATCTATACAATATGTGTGAAAGGAAATGAGATGGGAATCAGAGTGTTTTCCTGAAGAAAATTAACTGAACATGAAGGAAAATGGGGAAGGATAAAACAAGGGACAAAAAAGAAAGAAAGAAAGAAAGAAAGAAAGAAAGAAAGAAAGAAAGAAAGAAAGAAAGAAAGAAAGTAAGAAAGAAAGAAAGAAGCCCTACAAAATAGTCACAAAATAATTAAACTAGCAATAATGCCCTTTCCTAAGACATTATTATGTTGAATGTAAATGAATTAAATTCTCCAATCAAAAGACAACTATAGGCTCAATAGATTAAAAAACAGGATCCAAGTATGTGCAGTCTACAAAAGACTCATAATCAGACGTGTGTAAATTGAAAATGAAAGAATTTTCTTCAAATAGTAACTGGAGGATGGGGTATCTATCCTATTATCAGTGAAAATAGACATTAGTTCAAAAAGTTTTGGAAGAGTCAAAGACATTACATATGATGAAGAGGTCAATTCACCAAAAATATATAACAATTATAAGCACAGATGTACCAAACACTGGAACTCCTAAATATGCAAAACAAATATTGATAAGATTGAAAGGAGAAATAGAAAGATCTATAGTAGTAGGCAGAAGCTTCACCACTCCACTTTCAATAATGAATAGTACAAACAGACTGATCTGTAATTAAATAGAGGACTTCAACAATGGTTTAAAATACCTGGACCTAACAGACCAACAAAGAATTTCACTTGTACACAGCAAAATACAGTTTTATCATATGCAAATAAACTGTTCTCTAGAATAGAGTATATGTTATTCTTCAAAAGGAATATTAATCAATTTTAAAAGATTGAAATCATACAAAATACCTTTTCTGATCACAATAAAATAAAATTAGAAGTCAGTACCAAAATGAAAATTGGAAGATTCACAACTATATGGAAATTGGCATTTGTATTAGTCAGTGCTTACTAGAGAAACCGATTTAATCCAAGACACACAAATACATAAAGATTTAAAAGATTGGCTTACAATGGTCACGCACAGAACTGGGTGTGGAAAAGGGCAAAAGGTCTGTCTGGAAATTGGAGGTATGAAGGATCCAGTTGAAGGCATGGAGCTCTGTGTGGTGTCCCATGTGAGTCCATATCAGGAGGCTGAAAGGTAAGCAATGGAAGGCTGAAGAGTCTGTGCTGGAAGCTGGGAGATCAGGTCCAAGGTGCAAAGAAACAGAAGTGTGCCTTCCTTCTTCATTTCCCCTTTACTCCATTCAGGCCACGAGCCTATTGGTCAGTGCCACTCACACCCAAAATGAGTCTTCTGTTTTCAGTAAATCCCTTCAGCCACACCCAGAACTATGCTGATCCTGTTTAGTTGGGCATTTCTTACTCAAGTTGACACACCCAGCTAACTATCACAGCATTCTTAAAGATTCAAAAAAATATTTGTAAGGAAATTTGTAAAGTATCTTGAGAAAATAAAAACACAACATTAAAATTTATGAGATGTAGTGAAAGTAGTGCTAAGAGGAAAATTTATAGATGTAAATGCTTACATTGAAAAAGAAGGACCTAAAATTAATAACCTAACATTACACCTTAAAGAACTCAAAAATTAGAATTTTTGCACAAATCTGAATGAAAAAACTAAACCCAAACCTAGGAAATGAGTTAGGATACAAACAAAAATATTCTTACTAAACTTTTTTCTCTAGTACTTCTCTTTATTTTCTATATATAGTATTTCATAAAAAAAACTGATATCATGTTAAATCCTTACTCTTTGAGAATAAACTGTATTTCCTCTTTTCATTTTTATGAAAGCATTTAGGATTTTTGTTTATCCATGTAGTTCTGGAAGGTCCTAGGACATAATCAGTTTTTGGTCTGGTATGAATTTTGCTAACCCACCCAGTAGGTCCTTTTAATCACTGGCACATGATTTTCTTTGTTTTTGTATAAATTCCTCAATTTTCACTTAATTATGCACTCTCCCCCGTTTACTATTATCTCCCTTTAGAGCTAACATAGAAATGTCAGCCTTCACAGCATCCTATCTTATCACCTTGCTATGTGTTTTAGGAAATTTCCTTGACTTCATTTTCTATGTTACTAAATCAATCTTTAGTAAGATTAAATTTTTTATTCAATCCTCCTGTTGAATTATATTTGCAAGCATATGTTCGTTTCTTAAGAACCCTTCCTACTTACTGGTTTTCTTTTCTGTTCACATCTTGTTCTGATTTTTGAGTGGCACATCCTCTCAAAATTTTCTGAGTGTACTTGTTAGAATTTTTGGAAATATTTTGTTCCTTAAATTATACCTATATGCTGCAAAGAAATTTTATGTCATTGTTTACTGTGATACTTATTTTCCATGCTGTTGACTGTCTTCAAATCCCTTGACTGTTTATTCATACATGTGCAAAAAGTTTAAGGTTGATGGATATACATTGCTGCTATTGATTTTCTCCGCAGTTGTTTTGTTTACCTAGTATGGTTCTGTAGTAATTGGGGTGGCTGCCTGCAAATTTTATTAAGTGGTATGACTTAGTGATTGCTGGGATTCTCTTTAAATTTGGGGGACTGAAGCAAGATGAC
Source organism: Hystrix cristata (assembly GCA_004026905.1). NCBI lineage: Eukaryota > Metazoa > Chordata > Mammalia > Rodentia > Hystricidae > Hystrix > Hystrix cristata. The sequence continues at coordinate 22,427 of PVJO010000606.1, read as the reverse complement.
AGTTTTTCTCCCCCAAAAGCTACCAAAATAAGGAGAGATTGCTTTCATTAGTGAGAAAATGTACTCTTTGTTTTTCAGTTGTTCGTCCTCTTTCCCCTTCATACTTGTACTTGGTTCCGAGCTACCACAAACTCTGCTCTGCTCCCCGTGTAGTCTCTTATACTGTACTTGGCACCATCCCCACCCAGAAAGCCCACATCTGTAGAACACAGCTTTCAAGTTTCAGCTTCAAGTTATGTGTTTAAGGTCCGATTGGCTGTGGCATAGTTTTCCCCAATGCCTCGAAGACATTTGAAGAATTATTTTTTCTGACAATTGTAATAGTGTCATCTTTTGCTACATTTACTTATCACTTTTGACCTAAACAACTTCCTGAATCTCTCCAACAGTTTACCTCTGAAGTTATTCTCAACTATACAGTAGTTTCCTTATCATTCTGATCACATTTTTAAATAAGCTTCATCAACCAGTAACATGAGAAAATAATTTCTAGTACTAAAGAGACTGCATCAGATTCTAGGGGGTACCTTTGTGCAGAGGGAATTCATTTATTCGTTCAACCAATGCTCACTGAAAGTCTGTTACATAACCCAACATTGTTGGTGTAAAGGCATGTTTTAAAGAAACTTACAGCAGTTTTACCTGCCTAGTCTTACCTTCTGGATGGGATCCCCGCACAATATATGTACATAAATAGACAATATAATTTTAGTAATAGCACTATGAAGAAAATGAAACAGGGTTCAGTGAGGATGGTAGAAGAGGCTATTTTAGAAAGAATGATCTGGGGAAAAATATCTAAGAAAAGAGTTTCTTGGCAGACATTTGAATGAAGTGAGGGGAAGGAGGTGTGAAAATCTGAAGAAACAGCATTTTCATAAGCTGGCACAACCTGCATCTTCATATCTCTCAATTTCTAGCATAAAACTTTAAACATTTTAGGTGTTCAATAACTATTAGAAAAGTTTATAACTATCCAGGCTGAAGAAGGTCTTCAGCTGTACAGATCTTTTAACTGCCCTGTTCCCTTGTATCCATGCATAACTGATAGAAAGACAGGCTGTCCAGAGCTACTGTTTAGCAGAGTGTATCTTTGATTTCATTTCACAGCTGAGGAAACTGAGCCTCGGAGATGCTGTCTGGTTTTGCTCAAGATAAACCAAGTATTCACTGACAGATCCAAGATATGAACAGCAGATACTCTGTGGTAAAGTTAAATTTGTATCTGATGCACTGCCAGTGCATGCTGGGATATTCACATACCTGGCTCTTTTCTCCTGTTGAGGGATAGCTGATGATGAATATCATACTTCTTCACTCTGCTAGTTCCAGCATCCACACAGTCCTTACCTATGAAATATTTGCTAGGCTTTCTTCTTTAAAATATTGTGTCTTCAGAAAACATCTTACAATGAGCATAACAAATCATGCATCTACAATCCTGTGATACTTTACAAGTTAAAAAAGAACATGTATTGATTTAACTGTTTTACTCCAAACCATCACTGAACTGTCCTCAGACAATGCTGTAGACACCAGCCATTGGAAGTTCTTCCACACATATCACTAAATTATGATGGTTCTTTCACATTCATGTGCTGTTAAACCTTCTATACTGAGTTATTTATTAATTTCTTTATTGAAATCTGTGTATTTAGTGATCTAATCACTCACTAACAAAACAACAATGAAAACCATAGCTTAGTTTATTAGTAAGTAACTCCTTGTATGCTACATATCTGAGTCTAAGCATACAAGTGTATAAAATAAAAATAATAGACTTGTGTAGTTGTAACTACCATTGAGAGTGAGTTTTATTTAATCAGTAAAATTTTGTCCTCATTAGTTTGTGGTAATGAAATCAATAAATGCAAAAATAGATCTTTACGAGTCTAAAGATCATTCCTTCTGGAAATTATTATCATATAATAAATGACTTTATTATATTACAAGATCCTGGAGCTCTCTAGTTGTTGTATTTGTAGTCCTATGTTTGTGTCTTGAATTTCTAGCATGTGTCACTCAATGACCTATGTGGATTAACAGCGTGTTTTTATTAAAACGTATATTCAATTAGACTAAATAACATTGAATCGTACAGCCAATTCTATGTATTTTAACTAGTATCCTATCATTTTAGTAAAACTAAGCAATCAGTGAAATGCCTGTGAGTCGGGACAGCAGCTTATCCAGACACTACCCTATTTCTGGAGTTCAGATGACATGACTCAAACTCAGATCAAGTATTAATCTAGTTGGAAAGCTTCTCAAGAAACCTGCCTTTCTAGGAAACTCATTTTCAAATACTTCTCAGATGCAATTGTATATAATTCTTCTGAAGCTGTTGGCATTAAAAATTCAACATTTCAATTTCATTAAAGAAATCGTACCACAAACTTCTTTTTGTTTTAAATATGAATTTCTCATCTCTTAAATGTTTAATGAAGATCAGAAAATCAAAGATTAAAGGAAACAACATATCAGAAATACCAGGTTAAACCTTTGATGTTATACTTCATATTACTACAAAAACAGTAAATTATTTTTGACATGAGCAAATGTTTAAAAGGCTATTTTTAAAATCAGAAAACTTTAACCTATAGAAAAGTAAAGCATATTGTTTCACCTTTGTGTGTTCAGAATTATCATAATGCCAAGTAGAAATGTGCTGTCCTTAGTCAAGTTTCATATTTTTAGACAGAATGGGAAAACAAAGTTCATTTGTCCTCTTATGACAACCAAATTCTTTGTCTAATTTCCGTTTGTTTCTTTGGCAGCTAAAACACCTTGAAATTACCTTCTCCAGCAGAATGATTTTTTTCCTACCTCTAGCTGTCAGAGTGATTAGAATTTTAATTAGCAGAGTCGAGTGCAGAAAAGAAAATGACTGGGAAAAAAAAAAAGCACACAAAAGATTCTCAACCAGAGGAGAAACAAAGGGGCACCCAAAGCTGCCACAAAGCTTGGAGGTTAGACTCGTGGTTCCCCTCTTCTCAGATTCCCGATGCCTTAGCACACTGCTGTCCTTAGCCTCACACTAGCTTGAACAGTGAGGGCCCTGTGGAGTGTTGCTCTGAGCAGTCACCCAAAGGAAACATGGCACTTGAAGTGCCCAGGCTCAGACCAGCTCTGTTTCAGTGCTACCACCAATCTCTCTAATTCACTCTCAGTGACCCGTTGTGTATTCTATAAACAAGAACAAAAGGCAGACTTGAACGAGCATTCAAATTCTTAGTTAATAATACCCTCGAGTTTTCGAGATATTTCTCCCTATGCAATGTGAAACACAGCAAGTAACTTTCAAGGAGACATTCAAGAAATATGGAAAATTTATTAGTTGTTAATTGTGCTATTAATTGACTGGTGAAGTGAAGAGTATACCAGAAAAAACTAGGATAAATCAAAGTAGTCTAAATGTAATTACAATATCCATCTATTAATTTATCTTATCTCCCTTATTGCAATGCTTCTTCCTCCTGTCCCTCCTCTCTCCCTCTCTCCTTCTGTGTGTGTGTGTGTGTGTGTGTGTGTGTGTGTGTGTGTGTATGTACGGATGTTTATATAGCTCTTAATTCTGCTTTGGAGGTATCTTCAGAAGGCTATATATCAGGGTCCGGTGGCTTTAGTCACCTGTCCAGGTTTGATCCTGGTTCTGTCACTGCTGGCTATGAGTCCTTGGGTAGCTTATAAAATTCTCTAGCCCGTAGTTTATCATCTGGTAAAAGTAGGAGAACTAACATACATGCCAGGGAGATGTAGAAAAGTGACTAAGATAGTAGTTACATGGCTATAATAATAAGTATACACAAATAATTGGTAGTGGATTACAAGTAATATGATAATTGCTACGCATGAACGTGGGGGTATAAATTTGACTTGAGCTGTGAAGTATAGGAAAGATTTTGATGCACAAAAATTGGAGCTGGTAATTTCAGAAATAAGCAAAATTGCAAAAGGACAGGGCATAATTTGAGGGTGTTGAGGGCTTTAAAAAATGTAGAGCTCATGAGAACCAAGAACAAGAAGAGAAATTTGGTATAGTAGGCTGGGGTGAGAACATGGCCCACTCTACATTTCATGCCAGGGTTGTTGGATGGCAGCCTGTGGGCAAGAAAATGCTTTTGTAAAAGAACATTCCTTTTCGAAAGAACATGATATGAATAATTCCCTGCCTCAGAAATATTTTCTGATAGCAGTATTTATTATGGAAGGAAGGCAAGAGAACCCAGCTAATGATAATAAATGCACAGAAAGGAGGATGATGGAAGAGCTACACTAGAAAAATAAGACTTGACATCAGGGGCTGGTCAAGAGAGAATGAGAATCAGTTCTAACTGTAACATTTTATGCCTAGGACAACTGAAAAATGTGACACTATTTGCAAAGACATAAGAGTTACTGCAGTTTTCAAATAAGGAAAAGAAAGTTTTAAGAGAAGTATACCAAGTCTTCGAATTCACAGTTGTAGAATGGAGTAATTTAAGAACTGTGTGATGAATATTATTTCAACCAAGCAACTGCTAGACAGGATATAGGTTCTTTTTCAAATTTAATTACTTCATTGCTGCCACTTAAATCCCATTTATTGGATTCATTTTTAATTGATTGCTAAGGACCACTCAAGGCACTGAGAGAATCCAACTTAATTTTCAAGCTGCAAATGTGTAATATTTCATTATTTTTAAGATAAAGCTAAGTTATTATTATTCCTTTTACTAAACCTATAATTTAATATGGTAGAATTGGTTTTTATATTGGCAGTGGAATTAATTTGGAATTGATGTGTTTAGGATGTTGTAAAATACTGTGCATTTATTCTCAAGCATGGAAAATTAAATTAAAAATAGATGTCCTATAGACAAATACCAATTCACAACTTTCTATTCAAAACTGTGCTATCTTCTAATTATTATGAGTAATGAATGTTTTAAATTCTATTCTGTGTACAATTTGTATTTCAGTTTAAATCTGGGCTAAAGAGTTAAAGCCAGAAGGCTTTCAACAAATGGATCATTGTCCAAACTCTACTAAATGTGCTACTGGTGTAACAAATTGGTTTGCTGACCTTTTGTCTAGTAACATAACGCATGACATATTTGTAATTTATGGAAATCAATCCGTAGAGAATTTTTAGTTTCATGTAATTATAGACCACGGCAAGATCTAAATAAAGGTGAAGGAAAGGTCTTTAGGAAAGTAATGGTACACTGTTGATAAAAACCAAAAAAGCAAAGTTCAAAGCACTGATCCATGCAATGCATCTTTAAATACTGGTAAGAGGCCAATAATTACAGTTAAACTCAGTCACCAGCTGTGTTTTACTGCACACACTACGGCACCATTCAAACTGCAACTCTATACTCGAAAATGTAGGGGGGAAAATCGCAAGATCCAATCTATTATCTAGTTACAAATTTTAATAGTGCTCAGCAATTTCCATCTGCCTTTCCTAGGTGCTATTTTTAACGAGAAGATATCCATCTAGTCAGACTATCTCTTTTTATCAGTCAGCTCAGCCTGGACCTGACTGAACACTGAGAACCAGCTTTGCATCTAGCAGATTTCAGTTCAAAGCCTGGCTCTGTCATTTAACAAAGGACCTCGCTGGCTAAGATACGCAAATTTTCTTTGCATATATTAGGATTTTGAATTGCTTTGAGGATTAAATGCGGTAATAAGTTTAAGGTGATTTGAATGGTACCTGAAACATACTAGCTCTCGATAAATGTTAGCACATTCTTATTTTTTAGGTGGAGGAATAGAAAAGACATTTATGGGTTCATGGCCCTCCCTCCTCCCTGTCTCTCCTTAGATAAAGTTCAGTCTTGCAGATAGTTCCCCTATACTTCTGTGTTGATCACTCAACCCCTCCAAAAGTCTCTAGAAAAGCCACGTTTCTGGAGTGTGGCTAAAACAGCCACATTACACATTTTTCTAATTCATAAGAAATATTGGATCCTCTCTCACTTATAGATCAACACATATGTTCTTCTCTGTGATTAGAAAATTCACCCTTCTTTTGCTTGGTTTACTCGCATTCTGGTCTCAGCCTAGACATTCTCTCTTTCTGGAATCTTTTCCTGGTACCACCGACTAGGATTGGGCACTCTTTTCTCTGCTTCCAGGCCTCTGCTGCTTCCATTCGTTCGGCCCCACTGTTCTGCAGGTCTCGTCCTACACAGCCCCACGTCCGTTCTCTGAGCATAAAGACTTGGTTTATTTTGCACCTGGCACAACACCTGCTACAAAAATGATATATTTTGGACAATTTTGGATTATAAAATACTATTGAAATACTTGCCACAATTCAACTTATATTAGGTTCCCAGCCCTCCTGTGCCAATACCAGAACTTAGTGTCTAGTTAAGCACAAACTATTCTCATTTTCTGACAGTAATTCTCAATACTTATTCTGGCACCAATCTGGCATCTGTTTGTGGAGCATATTCTCATGTGTAATTCCTTTGTTTCACTGGCTGTGTTTATTGTTTCTTCTTATACTCAATAAATAAATATATGAAGATATAAATAAATAACAATAATACAGTTCTATTATTAGGGATAATCTAACTTGTATAAAGTGGTATATAATAGTGTGCATCAGTAGAATAACTTAAAACAAAAGGTGTCTCACTCCCATTATATGAAATAGAAGACATTCGAAGCTCTATTCCAGGTAAATCCTCTTCTGGAACAAGAGTTGATGGAGCAGGCACTGTCTGCAACATTTCTGATCATTGCTGTAAAATTAAAGAGAACTCCATTGCTTGTGACAGTCTAATGTGCCATTGATTCCTCACCTTTACCAATAACAGAGGTGAGAGATTCTCAATAACCAGCACAAAAGTTAGATCCATATAAATCTGGCTTTCTAAATTGGGCCAGTGGGCTTAAATACATAAGCTGGACCAAGGAGTTTAGTTAGGCAAGAACTAATTCAGTAGGAAACAAGGATATCAATTGTTGGCCAATTGCAGTGGTATTCCTTGAACAAGTTTGCATAAATCTTCCTCTAAGTCCAATAAAAGTGGTTGTTACATCTGCTGGGGCAGTTAAATGGGACTTGTCTTTGAAAGGTTAAACCTTTAAATTTCTGGAGAAAAGGGGAAAATTTAAAGACAAAATGATTTTGACTTTTTTACCAGTTGCTCGCTATGTTTCTAGTTTTAACCATACTTCACAACACAGGAAATAGGTGCACACTCCACACAGCTTCTGAGCACACCAGTTAGGAAGAACAGGGTGATGGTAAACCCAACTAGTAATACATAACAATACCACGCATTTGCTTTTCTAAGAACATCCAAAAACACCCACAACTTTTAGTGTAGCTTGGAAAGAAATATGGAGACATAGAATGTATACATTATATGTCAATATATAGCACAGATTTTGAGCACTAGATGTACATTAGGATCACCAAGAGGGACTTTTGAAAAGCTCATGTTCTGGCCCAATGTCCAGAGAGTAAGATATAAATTGTACGATTTTAGGATCAGCCACCAGTATTTTAGAAAAACCTTCCAGGTGATTTTAATGACATTCAGTGTTATAAGCCACTATGTACAGGAATGGGATTCTATAAGGTTTATTAGACTCTTTTTTAGATAGTCGCTCAAAAAGCAACAAAGAAAAGAAAATTATTCAGGGAGCAAGAATCATATAAAGATCTGAAAATATTTTCTTGAAGATAGGAATTCTGAGAAAATTTTGCAATGATTTGTAGAAGGTATAACAGAACATAGTGTTTAAGACTACTAACCATGGAATTAGAATGACTTGACTTTGAGTTTCATCTCTGCTATTTACTCTTTTTATGGTTTGGGAAAATTTCTTAGCTGTAAAATTGACCATGGTAACACGTGCCTTGAGGAATAATCTGTGAAGTTCTGCATGAGTGTTAGATGGACTCATATTCCTAAATCAGCCAGCACATAATCAATGTCTGGAGATTAAGAGATTTCTGAGGCAACTGTACTCCATGCCCAGTTCCTTTGTACAAATAAATTACGTTTGTAATCCTCGAACCTGCCCCGAAAACAATCCTAAAAGACGGCAAGGAGCTTATCAGCAGAACTGAGAAGAAAATTTATTATAGGAACAGAAAATTACAGCAGAAATCAAGCCATCATTTTCATAATGTACTCATTTATTCAAAAGCAACTTTAGTCATCAGTTTATCTATTCCTAAAATATATCACATTGGTCTACAGTCTAGACTGAATTGTGTATTATAGTGAAAAGAAATTAAGAAAATTTACCGACCCCCCTCAAATTTAAGAGGTTTTATTCCAAATCAGAAATGCTAAAATAAGGCCACCCTGAAAGAAATCCAGAGAAACACAGACCTTGTAACATACTGAAAGATAATCCCTGATCTGATTTTCACAAGTAGAGGAGTAATTCAAAATGTACTAAAGAACAACTTTAAAAAAAAAAAAAAAACCAGTCATATTACACCCCTTCTTTGGCAAACTAAATCCAAAGAGCCTGGGTCAAGCATTATTGAAACTCTCAGTCACATGCAGATGGTTGCCTAGAATTTAAACCCTGCATATTACACAAATAGTTTTGGTTATTCCAATAAAGATCTGCGAGGCCACCATCTTTTAGAAGTTAGAATTGGAGTGGAAGGCGTGCTACCCGTTTCTCCAGCCTCTAAAAATATTTCCTTATAGAATAATCTCCCTGTAAGACAGATCTGTTTGCTTCAGTTTCCCCCTGCTCGATGTCTCATGTGGGAGTACTTGCAAATAGAGCGCCTGGAGGGATCAACACAGTTTTCTAAAGCAAACATAACACAAGTGCTATTCATGGGTTACACACTCCACAGCTGTAACACTGAATGTGTAGGAGCAGCCCCGAATGGCATTCAAATCATGTACTAACAGTTCTCAAGTGTCAGGTGTTTTTCATTTTCTAGCTAGGGGAAGAGATATTCACGTGCTTATTTCCTACACTGAGCAGCTTTGTAACTCCCGCAGAGTGAAGGCACACTGTGTTTCTGAGTCTCTATTATGTCAGATGAATGCCACAGTTAGAAGCCTGAAAGGACATGTGATACTGGTTTAGATTTTTTTTTTTTCCAGCCATCTCTAAACATTGCAGTGGCAAGGATTTCGTGTATGCAAGGAACCAAAAACTCAGAGAGCATGTCTCAATGTTAAATTTCACCTAAGACGAAGGACACATTTTTCTGTCTGGGTATAATTTAGTATTTCTGTACATACTTTGATCTTGCTGAAGGTTTGTATTTTCAAAATGGCCTCCTGCGGTGCCCCAGATGGCTGCCTGTCAAATCCAGGCATCAAGTGAACTATAAATAGTGTGGGCTCTCACTGCAACAATGAAGCTTACATTGGACATACGGGGGGAGTTAATACACATTTTATTTACTTGAACATCTTTTTTTTCTTTAAATGTCACTCAGTCATAGAATATAACATACTTTAGGGACACTGAAAAGTACATTTATTATAGATTTTGTACCAATAAATTCGACTTAACATTAAAACTTATTTGTGAAACTAGATTTTGAGTTGGACAGTCACCATTATAATATTACCTAAATATTTGAGGTTCAGTAAAATCTGATACATTTTTACCATACATTTTTTCATCCCATTATAAATTGTGTAGTTCAGAGTAATTCAGTCAATTTGCTCCAAATTCATTTATATTAACCTCATGAAGGCACTACTTTGTAATAAAAAAATCTTCACATGCAAGAAGACATCAGATCTCTTTAATGCCATTTATCTTATTGCTGAAAGTGATTGGAACTTAAAGTTAAGAAAGAATTTCCTTCCATGTTTGATTTTCAATGCCTACTTAAAGGGAAGTGAACAACATAATTTGTCTGAACACAATATATGAGTGTATTAGTACTGCTTTGTATTCCATTAAACACGTATGAAGAAATACAGCATGTCACAGGATTTGAAAAATTGCTGAGGCAAGTTTGTAAAAAAAAAAAAGCGGCTATTTGAAGGTACTATGTCCATTCATGATTTTAGTTTAAAATTATTTAGCTGGATGGTAATAAGAACATGTTTTTCAGAGCAAATGAGAAATTCAGCCAGCGATTTATTTTCTCCTTCCCTTACCATCTCTGTCACCCAGTCCTTGTTCTCCCAGCCTGAGAAAGCTATATGCCTGTGACACATCCTGAAGATGCATATACTAAATTATCACCAACTCTGATACAAATGATAGCTGCATCAGACCTGCATATTATAAATGCTTTCAGTCAAAATGTAAAGCAGGAAAAGTAATATATAATCTTTTTTTTAGCCATCTTCACACACCTAAAATCCAAGAAGAGAGAGAGATAGTGAATTTGTTAAGGACTAGCACAGACTATGGCTAGCATTGAAACAGTAGCATGGATGTCAGTGTGAGCAGATAAGATAAGGCATCTTCAACACTCCTTGCTCCCTGGACAGGCCCACTCACCCTGGCCTTCAGAAACAGGAGGTTCCCGGATGCAGGGGAATCTCCCAGCCCCTTTCTATGCTTTGAAATGTTGAGCAAGTTAACTAATCCTCCGCAACTCTTCCCCTCATTTAGGGAAAATTAAGAAACACCTACAGTTCTTATGTGGTTTTGAAAGATTGATGGTGCATGCAGTGTGTCATTCACAAATATTTGGCAAAATATTTTAAATGAAATAAGTTTGTTCTCTATGCTATAAACTATTGCAGACGACATAAAAAGTGATAGAGTCATTCTAAAGATACACATGAGTGTGACTTTATTAAAAACAGTAACATATTGAATAAAACAACATTCTAGTCATAAAGTACATTGGTTAAAAATGAACTGTTCAAAGTAGATGAATTTTATCCAGTAGAAATTCTTCGCGAGGCTAGGAAAGCTTAAGAGAGAAACACAGATTCTTCTCTTAGAACTAGGGAGGGGAAGAGAGAGAAATTCAGTGGAGCTTTGGGGCTTCAGTTTATCATGAGTCCTAGTCAAGATTTGCTTGCATTATGTAAACTAATATGTACACTGCACTCAGGTTTAACATGTTAAAATAATACGCAACTATTTCCATCACTATCATTACCAAAATTCTTAGGACTTTCTTAAGAAAGCTGCTGCTGTAAACAAGACTGTGCATTTATCACTCTTATGTAGTCCATAGTTCTTTGAGAATATGCCCGAGTGGTATAAATGGCTCAAAGGTTTAGTCTTTGAGGAATCTCCACACTGACTCCATAGTGGTTGTTTTAGTTTACATTTCTACCAAAAATATAGGAAAATTCTTTCTCTCCTGCATCCTCACCAGCATTCATTGTTTTTGTTTATTAGTCAGAGTTATTCAGGCTGGCCAACCTGTGGAAACAGCCTAGATGCACATCAACAGATTAAACATGTTATAGATATACTAGCAGATATTACTCCGCCATAAAGAAGAACAAAACCATGTCACTTGCAGGAAAATGGATGGAGCTAGAAACCATCGTGTCAAGTGAAATCAGCTAGTTCAGAAGGCTAGACACTACATGTCTCCTCTTATGTGGGAAACCTAAAAATTAATAAGTTAATAAATAAGTAATTAAAATAAAGGAGCAAGGACAAGAGAGCAAAAGGTAGACTTCTAAAAATAGGGAAGGGGATAAGCAAGAGTGAGGAGGAAAAGAAGAGGGTGCAAGCGGACTGAAATTGATTAAGATATAATTGCATATATTAACTTCTCTAAATAAACCCCATCATCATGTAACATTAACATGCACCGCTAATAAGCCTTGGAAGGACTGTCAAGTAAGTGTAAAACCAGATAGTATGGTGGATTTCCACAACTGGATTTCAAGAAAACATCTGAAGGTCTGCTTGGGGAGTAAGAGGTCCAAATTTGGGGCTCTGGCTGTCCCTGCATTCGTACTCCACTTAAACAAAGCAGAGATTGTTATATTAGAATTTGTGTGGGATGCATTCGCTTATTTTGTTTTAAAAATGACTTTGAAAACCATCAGCCTAGACCTCTTTCATGCTCCAGATGTACAGATGCAGAGCTGACCCTGGTTAGTAGTAGCCTCAAATTCCCGGAGATAGTAACTGAAAGAGATCATACAATCCTGGTCCAATACTCTGAACTGAATCATCCTCTGTCTACCTCACATCGTCTCCTCATTATTTCCTTCCATAGTAAAGCAAATATCTGCATTTTTTTCATAGATTGAAATTATTCTCTCAGACCCCAGGCTTAAAGCCAAAACTTCAATCCACTAATCGAAGTTTCCTCACATTTCTTAGCCATAATTTATTTGTACCCTAAGAGTCACATATGTACAAAACAAAAAGTAAAGGAGCATTATATAGTGCAACTGTCCAAGAGGCATTATTGCTTCTCCCTCTTCTTTCCACCCCTCAGGCCTGAAGAGATGAAAATACCAAGAGTATATGAGAAGCAAAGAGCACTCACTGCAGTGGCTCACTTGGTGCTAGCAGAGGAAGGAGTCCCTTTCGGAAGGAGGGATATGTCTAAGAAACCCTAGAGTCAATTCAAAGGTGATCTCACACAAAGCGTTTATCCACTGAGCTAAAAAGATTCATCGCTATGGCTTGAATAGCTGTCCTATTGCCGACTCATTTTTAACTTTAGCTGCAATGCGACAGTGTTGGGAGGAGATGTTTAACCGGAGGTGCTTAGGTGATGGGTGGATTAATGCTATTATCACAGGACTGGGTTAGTTATCTGGAGCCTAGTTTGCTATAGAAGTGACTTCAGCCCTATTTCCTTTCTCTGTCTTGTGTGTGCTCACTCACTTTTCTGCTATGATACGATGTGGCAAGAAGGCCCTAAACAGATGCATCCTCTCACTTTGAGCCTAATAAAACTCTTGTTTATAATTTGACCAGTATATGGTATTATTTTGTAGTGGCAGGAAATGGACTAAGACCACCAGGGAAGGGTCAGAATCTTGGACTTTGGGTGCCATTTATCAAGCTTTCTTCCCAGAATGTAGTCTGATTCCCTACATGCCGATTGAGTTCCCTCCCCCACTGTCTCTCTTTTTTAATTTCCTTGCCTCAAAAAATAGTAATTCTTATCTACATGGATTTTTCCAGGGCAACAGCTCAGTCTCCAGTCTATGTTTCAAATTCGTAACACATTTAACTAATTTAACTAATGTCCTAGCTATCTGGTTCAAGTACTTTGGAGAGAAGCACACTTTCCTTTTTCTTGTGTACATGCTCTGGTTGCTAGAAAGTTTCTTGCTTTACCTCCTTTGCCCATGTAATAATCCAAACTGATAACAATGCCCCTAAAAAGAGTGGCACAGCAGTCGACCATGTTGTATGTGTTTAGGGTGGGGCTCTGACAGGACTGTCTCCTAGCAGACCTGTAGCCACATTTACCTGTTCACTCCTTAGTCACATGTGTTGGGGTCCTGTATCCTCACCAAGCATCCTTTTCTTTCCCTCCCATGATGACGCTCTCATCCAGAATTTATCATGGACTGTCGAACTATCACAGTGGCCTCCTGACTGTTTGCTCTTCTCTCTTTTCGTAGTCACTTCCAGAATGCATGCTACATCTCTCTGAACCTAAATCTAGCCTACCTTCCTGACCAAACATAAATCTTGCCCCCTTCCCAAAGGCTTCTATCTATGCAGAATAAACTGCTTCCTCTGTTGGGGATCCAGAAAAATCTGTCTGAACTCCTCTCCTGGAATTTGGGGGGAGTGGAAGGGAAGTCTTCTCAGGCCAGTGATGTTCTCATGTGCCACCACAGAACTGTTTGTTTTATATCATTTACATAATGTATTGGAAATTTGTCATTGTTTAGCTGGCCTGGAGTATGAACTCATCTGCTTAATTCAATTTTTGAAGAGTTCCTCTTGGAACATACTGACAAATGTTGACCATTATAAAAGCTGAAAACACTAGACATCCAAACCCCCAACATCCTCTGCAGTACTGCACAGAGACCCAGGATCTGGGAGCTCTCATACTGGACAGCTCTTCGCTGGTGGTGGTTGGTTGAACAGGATCAAGACTATAGGGTTCTCGGGTCAGAAACACTACCAGAAGCTTCTAGAAACACTACTAGAAGCATCTAGTCTTGTCTCAGGACAGCGGCTAATTCATCAAACGACTATTCAAGTGTTCATGGCTTTATCCTCACATATTTAACCACTATCTTGTTTCTTCAATACCACCAAGGTTTCCATGAGCTTGATGGTTGAAAAAGTTGAGTTCTGCTGTTTGAAGCTGACTCCTGTATAATGCAAAGGTCTCCTGAAATATAATTCAAATTCATGAGGACACTATTTAAATTGCCTTCATTTTTAATTTACCAAGTAGCTACGCTGTCTGACACACGCCAGTTATACAATGTATATTGAATGAATGATGTGTCTGGATTGCAGTTTCTCTTTTAACAAGAGGTACAAGATACAAAGAGTATTAATTACATTTTCTTTATGTTTGAAATCGTTCTGTAGTTGTTTCAGGTGTATATCGTAGAGTTGAACAGAATTACCTGCAAATAAGCCCTTTTTGTTTCCTAAAAGTATATTTTGCAATATAAGTTGATCTCCTTGGAGAAAACCCCTGATGAGTGTGTCTGAGAAGGAGCTCGCTCTCATGTTCTCTAGCCCACAGTGAGGAAATTTTTGAGCCATTTTTGCATATTATCTGATGACACATATTTGTTTTTCTTTTTTACATTTGGTATTAAAGAATTGCAGATAGTGCCAAAAGGATAGCAATTTATGCAATTAAAATAATAAAGTAGAATTTTTGCCTTAAGACTTCAGACGATGTGTCTTCATTAGAAACTTTATTTAAAATATGTAACTCAAATTTTTGTTCAAAGATAGGATCTTTAGGTAACAGCTGCCAATTTTGGAACAACCTAAGGAAGCACTTGGTGTATGTTACCTCAATTCTCACAGCAGTTCCTGTAAATGAGAATTATTATTACCATTTATTATTATAGAAATAAAGGTTCAGGAAAGCAGAGTAACTTGGTCAAGGTTATATTGTTAGAGAGTTATCGAGCCAAGATTTGAAAGTGGATCTATCTTAATCCATTCTCCTCTAGCACACTGACTGTCTGGATTAGTGGAGGTAAAACCAGCCTTCCTTTGCCTCAGACCTTTCCCTTTAACCGACAGAGAAACAAAGGCGAGAGGGCCAGGGCTCCATCCCTCTCCTAGAACAA
The DNA here is from genome assembly GCA_004026905.1 of Hystrix cristata. NCBI lineage: Eukaryota > Metazoa > Chordata > Mammalia > Rodentia > Hystricidae > Hystrix > Hystrix cristata. The sequence continues at coordinate 7,251 of PVJO010000606.1, read as the reverse complement.
TGCCACATGTGTGAAGCAGAAAATAACGAATGGTTTGCTGGAAAACGATTGCTGTTGTTATCCTTTTAGGGTTCAAATTAATTATATATGTTTACGGCTGCTATTCCTACTTGGTTATTTCTCAAGTACCTAGCAGAGTCCTCTAAATTCCTGATAAGAAAATAATTGGGAAATATAATGTACTATAGCACAACTATCTGTCGCTTTGCAGTTATTAGACTTAATAAATTGTAAAGTAGTAAATATTATAATTAGACACAAGATAAAATTAATTATTGGACAAATGTGGCAGGGGAGGTACCTGAAAAGCAAAGCTGAAGAGTAAAAGTAAACAAAAGCAAGCTGTATATTTTATTGAATGATTTTAGAGTCAACTGAAAAGTGAAAGTAAAGTAAGGTATATATGATATGTAATTATTTTAGGTAACGTTAACAGAAACTAAAATATAAGGATTGAGAAATAACTACTTGTCCTCATTTGTAGACTGGTAGTAATGTACTTACATTAGGATTTAATTTATCTTTATCCCTGAGATGTTCAGAGAAGGAAGCTAGAGAAGGTTCGAATGGAAAAACATATTGCGAGGAAGGGAAGCTGGCCGTCCAAGGGGAAAGTCAGCCATGGAACATCTCAGTGAGTGACTTCAGACCCGAAACCCTCACTGAGACCTGGGTGCTAATCTCTTCTGAGCATCCAGCAAGCCAAAACCCACTTTAGTGGCAGCAGATTCAGCAGCTGGCTGGTGATGAAAGACACCCGTCTTCCCCAAGCCGAAGGAAAACAAGCAGCAACAGATATCGGCACCTGCTTTCCCGGAGTCTCCTACTATCTCGTGTAACCACGTTAACCTCCATTCTGCCTTCTCGGAGGTCTCCGCCTGTGGCCCAAGTCTGAGCTGGGCCTAGATGTTATTTCCGAGATGCAGTTTTTGCTGTTGTCGCCCATTTGATTTTGTTGCTTCGACTGCCCCGCTGTTGTGTCCTGCACCTCGTGTGCTCTTGGCCCTGGTCGCTGAGTGGGGAAGATTCCCACCCAGCCGTCTGGGATTACTAGACAAAGTCCTCAGATCTTTCTGCCAGTACTTTCTGCATTGTACTTTCCTTTTTGACTCTGTTTCTGACAGAGGCCTTCCTTGAAAGTGAGATAATTAACTTATGAGTACAATCGAAAGATTATTTATAGTATTGTTTCCCCAAAACAGTTAACCCTTCTGAAAACGAAACCACGCTGAAGGACAGAGTAAAAGAGTGTTAATATAGCTTTAACTCTTCGCTCTATTAGGCTGATTTCTCACCCACCCAGCTGACACTTGGCTTTCTTTTATTTGATAGTATTAATGTATAATTTCAACGTCTTCATAATCAGTCTCGTCAAGTTACAACTATGTTATTGTAAAAGAAAAGAAAAGAAAAGTGAGAAAACTTACTCTGTCTCACATAGTTCCTGAAATTGTATTTATGACTTTGCTTTTCAACTTAAGATAAAAATTTTTAACCATATATTTCATATAAATTTGCTAGTTTGGAACATAAAGTGGGATTTATTTTTCTTATTGACACACACTATACATTTAGTAGAATTTATAAAGCACAGCAACATTAAACATCATTTCATCACCCGACTCAAGATACAAACCATTCCAGCTCCCCCAAATAGTCCTCATATCCTTTTAGTCAGTCCCCCAATTTATTCACTTCTTTTGCCATGGATTACTTTTGCCTGTTCTTTACCACCACATAAATACAACTATATATTATGTACATATAAAGTGCCATTTTTATCTTCAGTACATATACAATGGATTATATCCATCAAACCAGACTTGTGATTTCCTATCCATGGCCTCTCATTGTATAATTCAGAGTTTGCAGAATAATGGCTGTTTTTTTTTTTGTTTGTTTGTTTGTTTGTTTTTTTGTTTGTTTTTTTTTTTTTTTTTTAGAACAGGAGTACCAGCCAACAGCATAAAAATTAGGATCGCACAGTGACATCAAGAGATTACCAGATTGGGCAAAGAATACTACATCATAGGAGCACAGCCACTCTTGGTTCTAACCAACTAGTGACAAAACCAGGGCACTGGCTTTGTAGCCAAACAGTTGGGTTCAAATTCGATGTCTTCCTCCACTTGCTGTATGACTAAGGGAGGGCACTGTGTTAACCTTTCTATTTGTTTCTCTCCTTCTATTCTATGCTACCCTCTGCTCCATGCCCTGTGCTGAGGAAGTGAGGTTCATACAAGATCTAAACTCTGACTTCCTGTTTGCTGGGCCATAGGGAGCCTCAGGGGATAGGAGAGGGTGGGAAGAGAGTAAGATGAGGGTATTTATTCTCCTGCCTCCCTACAACAGAGGTGTTTAACTATCTCTCTGCTGAAGTCACACTCAAGGCATTTTTAGGGCTCCTTCTCTAGCTTCGTGTCTCATTGTTTGGTTACAATATCTCCTTTTTTAACCCCAAGCAATTGCACTGTCCTTTCTCCTATTCTTTTTTTTTTTATGACTTTCACTACAAATAGTGTTTTTTGAAAAGGGAAGGAGGAAGGAAGGGAAGGAGAGAGGAAGAGGAGGAAAGAAAGAAGGGAGAGAAAGAGGAAGGAATAAAGGAAGAAAGGATACAGACTAAAATTATCCTATATTGAGTATACTGTGTTGTGTCTAATTTCTTCCTATAAGACTAGCTAGTTCTTAATCACTACTCTGCATATGAATGTACAAGTTAATACACGTGGTACTGAGAGTGTAGGGTGGGAAGTAACTACTCAATGCTAGTGACTTCAGAGGAGTAATTCTGAAAAGTCCCTTTCTTCTTCCATCTTTCTCTTCCTGCCAACTGTTTTGTGTTCAACTGGTGACACTGGGGTTCCACTTAAACACATTGCTATTGTCTTTCGAATAACCTGGAAAGTAGGTGCGAAAGCTCTAGGATAATTCATGATTTACACAAGAAAGGAAACCTACAAGTTGTTCTCAGTACCAGGACCTCTTCTCAGACTTCTGCTATTGTCCTTAGGGATGGGAAGGGACAAGACTCACAACTCTTGAAAGACAACTTTTCTGCCTGTCATCTAAAAGAGAGAAAAGTTGTAATTTTTTAAAAATCAGGCATCCCACTCCACACTCCACAACAATGATAAGGCTGATTAAACACTGAAACTGGCTGTGGAGAGTGGAACTGCCACCCAACTAGGTATTTTGAATATAACAGAAATCTATTTGTCTTCAAGGATTAACTGTTGGTACGTTTGAAAGCAGGGGACAGGGCCAGATGACTTCTTGAGCTTTGTTGCTTTATGATGTCAGGAAACGAAATGGCCAGCAGCCACCTGGAAGAATACAAAGTAAGCCCAAGTCCAGTCTTAGGAAGACACCAAGAGAGCAGGTGTGACTGTGGCAAAAAAACGCTTATGCCTACTAATGAGATGACAGTATCTGCTTTGTACAAAGTGTCATGGCTGTCGCGGTCCTGCCTGGCACCTGTGCCCTTGGGCATTTGTCCAACCTCCATGCGAACAGCCGCAGCTGAGGAGGATGGTGGCTTTGGAGGCAAAATTCATGTACACAGAATATCTCTATTACTTCTGCATACCCAAACAGGCATGCTGAACCTGCTAAAGGCAAAATTTTCAGTCCATGTTGAAATATGATTAGCAAATAAGAAATAGCTTCTGCAGCCACATAGGGGCTCCATTATAATAGCTAAAAGAAAAAGAAATTAATGCCCCTGCCATCTCTTCCCTGTGGTGTTCTGACTTACAAAGCTTGGGCTGAGAGTTTAAAAATATTGCATTTTAAGTCTTGCTGATCATTGGGAATGAAGTAATGGAAACAAAGTGTAGTATTTTATATCTATAATTTCCTTTCACAGACTACTATCTTATCATTCGAGTGAGAAAGAGCAAAATAATACCATAATGAAACTATTTATTACAACATTCTATTTTCATAACATGATCATGCCCATTGCCTTTTATATAAATGAGAACGAAATAAAATGCTATTTAAAATATATATTTTGCTTTAATATATAAACAGACAAAACCATTCAATTCAATGAAGTAGGAAGGAGTATTAACCTTTAGAGAGCAAGGGTTTGTGACTAAGGATTGATGGAGTGATTCTGTGTTTTATCAAATCACTTAAGCCAAAATGGAGTGTAAGTTAATTGGTTATTTCGAAGCAGTGCAAAGACAGTTTCATGGTTTAAAAAGCATCTGTTTCCATTATCATCAATGCGATAAGTGTAAAGCCATTTTACATTGTTTCTACATGCTTTCATAGAATAGAAAAAGAAATGCATTATATTATGTCAAGGTAGATGGGTCTTTTTCAGCACTGCTTCTTTTTGAAAAATTTACAGTCATATACTATTCTACTTTAATCAGAGGACAAAAGCAATTAAAGAAGTAAAAATTATATTTGTACACAGAAGAAAAATAAGAAAACCAGAAAAAATACTTTAATATGTGTAAGAAGTAAGAATAACAAAAGAATTAAGATAATGTTAAATTTTGCTATGTAGGCAATACCAACGTAATAAAAACAAAAAGGTTATAACATAAAAAGTTCATGGTGAAAGGTAAATCTCACTCACAGTACTGTCTCCCAGGGACTCAGTCCCCCCACTATAGTCAAAGAGTCATACAATTGTTTTTTATTTTTACAAACGTAAATGATGCATGCATATAAACACATGAATGTGATTTTTTTCCAGGTTAAAGAATATCATACAGATGTTTTCACTTATTTTTACTATGGAACAGTATATCTAGGAAGTACACATGTGTGCACGTACACATAGAAGCCTAGACAGATGACTAGATAGATTTCATTTTTAAATAATTGCATAATATCTCCTCTGTGTGTTTGCTGTTAGAGTGTTCTGATGGCATGCACCAAGTTGTTTTCAATGTTATTTTCTTTACATTCAGCACTGTAATATATCCATGAAACTGCTACTTACACATACACATTAGTTCTCATTTCAAACTTTTAGGTGTAGAATTGCAGAATTAATATTTGATGATTTTATTTTTATGGGATACTGGGATCGAATTCAGGGCCTTGCACTTCCTAGGCGCGTGCTCTACCACTGAACTAAATCCTCAACCTGAAATTATTTTTATGACAATCGAAATTTAAAGTGCCTTTTCTGACAGTGGAAATTTAAGTGACTATTAACACATTACTATCTAATCAAGTTGCTCCAATTTTTACTCTCCCCATAGTGGATAACACAACTATTGTGCCTTGCCCTCGTCAGTCCTGGGGCACTGTTATGTATTTACTCAGAGATCTAAGGCTCCTGCTCTGTGCTAGGTCCTTGGTTAATGGTGGCACCAGTAAGGGAATGATAGAGACAGTGTGCCTAATACTACGTCACCTACACATTCTTATTATAAACACGCGCCTTACTTGTGCTGCCATGGCTGCCTTGATATTGTGAATCGATGTGAAACATTTATTCTTCAAGGTCATTTTGACTTAGGAGAAGAGCCACAATTTGCACAGTGCCAGATCTGATGACTAAGGTAGTTGAGGATATCCACAATGTTTTTACAAGCCTTCCATTTCTTTGGGTGACACTTGGCAGCAAGATTCATCATACTTCATAAACACACTCATGAAAGAGGGCCTCCGTTACTGCTTCAGAAAATGCCAAGAATGGTGAGATCATTGTGGTGGAAATGAGGTGGAGGCTATTGTGCAGAGGATTGATGGCAACATGTCTTTTACCTTAATAAATATTTTTAAACATTCACTGTATATTTCAATCACACCTCATAGTTTTAAAAATCCAACCTTGACAAAGTATTCTTCATTGGTAAAATATTTTTTGGTATTTTCAGTTAGCAGAAAGTGCTATCAAAATAATGGGCCATCCCCATAGAGAGAAAATCAGTAGAACGGTTTGGAGAATACTTGATAGATGTGTTCAAGGAGCAGCAAAAAGGCCAGCTCACCTGGGGCAGAGGCAGCAGGTGGGATGAAAGGGTTTCCCAGAGGTAGATGGTGGCCAGTCACGTAGGACTTTGTAGAATACAAGCATCTTCTTCAAAATGACAGGTGACTATCATCAGACATTTTGATTTCCACTAATTGAAAAGTGAAAAGAAGTTACATTACTTCATTTTTTAATTATGAAGAAATGGACATTTTTTAATGTTTAAATATAACAAATGCTATTTTCCCCTGTCAATTGTCTTCACGTCCTCTGGCAGTTTTTTAAAGGATTTATTTGTTCTTATTCTTATATTGAAGAAGTTAGCACTTTTAATGTCGTATTCAAACTTACTTTATTCAGAACTGTTTAATAGTTGCAGAGTTATCATTAGTTGAAAGATTTTATAAAATAGTCCTGGAAGCTGTATGAATTCATTTCCACTAGATTAGCAGTTCTCAAGTTTTATCTCGCCATTACTTACAGGGTTTGCTAATATAAAATTGTAGTATAAAATTATTGTTTTAAATTATCATTTCATTATTGGTTTTATTAAAGTTTTCATACAAAAATTCTCAATGTGTTATGGTATATATTCAAATTTACAAATTTTTCCTTTATGATCTCCAACTTTTGTAATTTGTATGCTGATTAAAAACTTATGCCCTATGATTTCTTCTCTGATTAATTCTATGCTTATGTTTAAATCCTCAGTATATTTGGAATCTATTTTAATCTACTGTGAAAACAAAGAAATCCATTTTTTATGATTTTGTATTTTCAATCAAAGTGTTCAAATGCATACATCTGAAAAAATGTAACTTTTAGTTACTCATTTGAATGGGGAAATATTGCCCCTGAAAAATAGACACTGTACTGGTTTTTGGAGAGACTTTTTTTGTCTTATTTTTGAAGTATCTATCTATTCCTATTTCATTAAGATTTTCTTTTTGAAATCAAGAAATTTTAATTTTTGATCAATTATTCTTCTGCATCTACACAAACAGTCATGTTTCTTTTTAACTATTAACACAATAATCGATTGGTGTGATTTGGAATATTCGGCTGTCCTTTTATTTGTATTTTTTTAGCTGTTCTTTTCCTTTTGGGACTGACCCCATTTTGTGTAGTCATATTACGGTGCTGCTGAATTCCATTTGCTCAGACTTCATACATTTTATTGTCAAACCTCTACTTGAGCTGAGGTTAGTATGGAGTTTCATTTCATCTTTCTTTTTTTTCTGTTTAAGAATGTGATATTTTATAAGAAATAAAGCTTTATTTCTCCATTAGTTATCCAGAACTGTTTA